>CAJUYH010003768.1:0-30535 GCA_910591685.1 Galerucella tenella | reverse complement strand
GTATTAAAGAAGCCACAGATGAAAAAAGTAATTCATACTGAGCACAGCCAATGATGTGTGTATGACATTTGAATACAAAGACCTGTTGATTTATTTTAATTTACTGTTTTGCAGAGTGTTAAAGAGCAGGTCTTTTTTGCTAATAATTGGCCATATCTTTGTAAAACACCCTTATAATATATTAGAGTGCTATATTTTTGTAACGCTCTCGGTGAGATCTTTTCGATTCTTGAACAAAATATAGTACGTTCCATTTACAAAAATGTAAGTTTGTGCTGCTACGTGGTTTTGGAACACCCTGTAGAATCGAAAGTATATTTTCAAAATGTGCCCTCAGTAACTGTATTAGCTCACACAAAATAATAAAGTTCTATCTCTCACCACAACGATGTAATCCTCCGATGTCAGAAGATTGCCCCACCCTGTATAAAATCTCATGAATTTTGATTATGCCTAATCAAGCTTTTACTCAATCTTTATGAAACAGTTGAAAAATAGTTTGCTTCAGAAAGAACTAAGAGAATTGTATATGATACACTGTCGTTCATAAAAAATGATAACAGATTTGGAAAGATTAAAAAATAAGTTCAAATGCACTTTTAATTTTCTTAAATTCGCTCTGGCTTAATAAAAAAAATGGATAGTTATGTTTAAAAAAAGTCGAACTCCATTTCCATACCACTTTTAAGTACTTTCAACCGCGTAGGAGATAGTCAGAGGGGCAGAAGCACGGGAAATTTAAAAGTTGAACGTGAAGTATCGCTGTTCGATTCCAATTGTGGTGTTTTCAGTTAGCTCGCATTTGACAGTTTTGTACAAGAACCCCTATGTCGTATCTTATAAATAACACAGTGTACAAACGTTTTGATACATGTAGAAAATACTTTAATTGTCTAGACTTCGATGCATGTCTAATATAACCAATTAGGATTTTGGAAGTAATAACAAAATTCCAATAAAACAGTTAAAGACGCATCAAATAATAAAATGACATTACTGGTTGTGTTGTTTTATGGGTTCTGTAAAAGTAAATTTACATTTTATTACACCAAAAATGTTAGTATACCGACTATATAATAAATTTATCTATTTTTCGAGTTCAAAAAATGCTTAGTCTGGAAAAGTCTTTGTATACACGAGGTAAGAAAATCTGGAAAGTGATTTAGTATCTCATTTACATTCGACGCGATATAAACATAAACGACGACATTAGTCGAGTTCAGCGTGAATTCATAAACCGCATTTTAGCAATCTCGTCACGAACTCTCCTAAGAGCGGAATTAAAGGAACGGCTAAAACATATTCACCATTGTAAGGATTACACTGTCGTAATACTTTTTGTAATTTTCTGAGTGGGTGTGTTATAATCTTGTAACCAAACACGCGTCCATTTTTATTTTTTTGTTACAATTTTATAAACGAGACGACACAGCATACACACACACAGCTTACTGCGCTACCACTGCTGCAGGCAGCCAGTAATGCAATTGATCCCAGGTGTACAGACGGCTCAAAAACAAGGAAGGCTCAGGATGTGGAGTTAACTTCAGATCACAGACTTCAGACAGAACTGGCTAGTATCTCAACTGCCACAAAGAACCAACTAGAAAAATAATTTCTCTCAAAAACATAACTATCTGTACTTACAGCAGACATGCGCTTTTAGCCTTGAACAGACAACGTGTTACATCAGGGCTAGTATTAGAGTGCCACCAAGATATGGCTGACGCCTCAATAGACAACAATATATTATCCTGAGCTGGGTTAAAGGGCACGACAAGAGTAAAGGTAACCGTATTGCCGATTCTTAAGCCAGAGAAGCGGCTGGACTTGAAAATTTAGAATCTAGTCCTTACGACTTCGACAATCACGGAACTAGCCAAACATTACACCCATGCTCAATACCTAAGGAGATGGCATGGAATCAAAGGATACAGTCTTGTCAGGGGCGACCCTGGGAAGCTGGCACAGAATAAATATTTGGCGATGACAAAGAAAACCAACCTTACGTTTAATAGTAAGATTTCTGACTGGTCACTGTCAACTTAGTAAACATCTCTATACTATGAGGCTAGTGGACACACTTCTATGCAGGATGTGTGAACAAGCTGTCAGGTATGTCTTATGCGAGTGCCGGGAGTTATCGTCAATAAGAGAGTGTGTATTCGGTGAGTCTTGGCCTACACCTGCCGATAGTAACGAGATGTCTCCTAGTGACAAAATGCACGCTCACGTATGAGGAGAACTTCTCGGGAGGATGTACAATGGGTTACATGTGGCCTAAGTACTGTGGGCCTAAACTCACCTTCCCTACTCTACAAATACAAATGTAACGTTTGATGGTGATAATATTTCAATGCAGAGGAGTTGACATCGACATTCATGTCAGGGCAGGATCTTTAGATTGAAATATCTCGATCGTTAATAGCCCTTATTAAATGGTTAAATAACTAATAATGCCTTTTTTCGAAAATCAACTTTCTCGTTCTCATTGTCACTAAATTTCTGAAAAATATTCATCATAATAAACCCCTTCATTCCAATTTTCATGATTCATATAACTTTAGTTCTCGAGCGACCAAAACCAGAATAATACGTTAACATTAAAATTGAAATATTGCATATTTGGTAATTATTCTAATCAGTTAATTAAAATGTTAAAATATGTCAGATACACATCCAGTTTGGAGAGATCAATTAATTATTGAGAGTATACTATCATCATCAGAATTTAGATAGATTCATTAAACTCGGACCAAACTCAAACAGAGAGAACAAATGCAATTTGTAATAGCCAGGGAAACTTAACGTTTACTCTGTCCTCTAGATTTTGGCAATTAAATCAAGGATCGCTTTTAATAGACGGCTCGGATACCAGTTACACTGTTAATCGAAAGCCTTTATAGGATACAATAACAATAGAAAGAAATATCAACAATAAAGTTTGATATCGTTCATCCAGTGATAAATAAATGATTGTATTCTATTGGAAAATGATTCGGTCTGAGTAGGTAACTTCTCTTTTTTGAGAATAAAATGTGGTTACAAAAGACATCATATTTTTTCTATAAAGCAAATAACGGAAAAAGCCTGGCAAGAAAAGAAAAAGATATATCTAGCATTTATTGATTTAAAAAAAGCATTTGATAACGCCAAGAAGAAAGCTATGGAATATTCTTAAAAAACGCGGAGTTAGTAATAAGCTCATAAAATTAATTCAAATGATATACAGTAATAATATTTACTCAGTTATAACCAAGATCTACAATCGTCAACATTTAAAACCACTGAAGGACTAAGACAAGGAGGCAGTTTAAGCCCAATTTTATTCATTACCCATATGGACGAAATAATGAAGAAATGTAAGAATGAAAACAAAAAATTCAATATGGATCTTAACAAGGTAGGAGTTTCAGAAGGGGCAAAAAATTTGAAGCAATATCTTCTTGATTATAATAAGTCTCTATACTCAAGGGCAATATATAGGCTCGCGGAGATCGAGGCTTGCCTGCAATGTTGAGAAAGCGCTTAATTGTCAATCGCGATAATTGCCTAATGTCGCTAATATCGGAGTAGATCAATTTGTAGAGTGAGGTTCAAAGAACAAGTAGGAATTCTTCAATTTTGAAAAATGTTCAGTAGGCCACAAGTTATTAACATCGAAAGTTAGTTAAACTCATCGATTTTTCGACTTACAAAAATGAATGACTTTTTAAATGGAATACGGAAAAATGACAATATACCCTATCTTTCTAAAATGGGACATATTTGCATAAAAAAATTGTCCCAGCCGAAAAAAACATTGATTTATAATTTGAAAATTACGATTTAAACAAAACGTATCGGTTTTTTGTAAAAACGCCGGTCATATTCGGATTCAGCCGTTCAAAATACATAACAATATCACTTCTTTTATCCTTGGACCTATCATTGCATACGGCAGCATTGACTAGTATAAGAACAGCAAATATTCGTCAGTCGCTAACTTGGCATCGTAAATATAAAATAGTAAATCAATAAATAAAAGTGGATAGCTCATTAGAATTTTCGGATGATCAAAATATGATTGCTGTGTATCGTTATGAAATAGGAAAACGCTAAGCAAGATATTGGGTTCACCAAAACATAATTAACTTCTAACAAAAAAAACGAGTATTATATATTTTCATGTAAACCAAAGTCGATTCTATATCTTAATCTCTTAAGATCTAAATTGTAAGGTTCTGTATAACATGTAATATCAGTTAACAAAAAAATATTTAGTGGAATTAATGGGAACCGTTAAAGGATTAGATTACATAAATACTGCGATAGGATCTGTAAGTCCCAAAAAATAATTCACCTCGTAACGCTGTTCTCCGGACGGAGAACACTGGGCCAAGACTCGTGTTACGTCCAACATAAATTTTCATCAAATTTGATTAGAATTCCGATTAAAATCACGCGTTGAAAATATTCTCATTCACTCGTTTCTAGATCCTGTCGGTTCGAGTTAATACGAGTATAACGGTTTGTTGGTTATTCTTGATAAAGCAAAATTATCAAATTACTTTTCTATTCATGAGACATTCCTAATTGGGTTCTCTTTGCAAAGAACAAATATGGCAGAAGAATGATAATGTGCTACGTGAATTTGTATAATGCTGTTCCAAACAATTCATTCTTTTGTGTATGAAATATTAAATTTTGAAGGATTTGTTGCCTTGTTGGTAAAAAGCATGCAACTTAATTTATGGATAGATCTTCAGCGAGTTTAAGAATGATAATAAAAAGAAAAGATGGTTAAAAGCTGACGAACCATTTGTGATAAAAATAATTATCAGTTTTATCATTTTTCAAGGGACAAAATTGTAATTTAAAATTCAGTAATGCAGTAAACGTTTTCCAAATCATTAATTTAAAAATTTCGCGAGACCCGAATTATCAAAAAAAAAAAACTTACATTTCAACTTCTGCTAATTCCTGAAAATTTCGAAGGAGTATTTTTTATTCATTAACGAATCGAGGTTGAAACCGTCGTTCTTTAATTGAGTTACGTTTTAAATTTCAGTTGAGGAAAAACGATCATCAGTGCTTCCATTAACGTAATATTACTAAAAATGGAAGAACATAGTATCGGTGTCGCAAAAAACGTGGTTATACTTGGTAGTGCGAATAGTGAATACAAAATTAAATCATAACACCTCTTAATATTTCTGAGTATCAACTATACATTTTATATTAATAAATCTATCTCATGCCAAGGTTTATCAATTAAAAGTGGGAAGAGACCGAAGGTCACATACTTGCGGATTGAATAGGAGACTACTGGATGGTATTTGTATTTATTCATTTGGGGTGACGTTCACTGAGACCCAAAAGATCTATTGCGACCCCTTACTTCTTCTTAGTTTCTGAGGAAAGTCTCAGAAACTAGTAGCTCGCTTAGTCCTATTTCCCGGTGGAATTTTAGGATATCTGCAGGCTTCAACTTAGGTAAATGTTTCTCTTCTATCCAGTTATCTCCCAGGTGCTGTGCTCTAGGATTCTGAAGTGCTCTGCAGTTGGAAAGTATGTGGATGGGGGTTTCTTCTTCCATGCCACAAAATCTACATTCTGGGTAAAGGAGGGTAACTTATATTGAGTAAAGCTTGCGGATATCTTGAAATTTATTTGAGAAATAAGGAACTACTAGTCCCGGAGACTTTCCCAAAGAAACTAAATAGAAGAAAGGAGGCGCAATAGATTCTTTAGGTCTCGGTGAAGGTATCTGCATCTGTAGAGTAGGGAGGGTAAGTGTAGGCTCCCGAGGAGTTGTCCTCATAGGTCATCGTCCATCCTGTCCTTCCCAGTTACATCTTCCTGTTCACACATCCTGCATAAAGGTGTGTCCACTAGCACCATAGTATGAAGGTGTTTATTAGTTGATAGTGGCCAGTCAGAAATCCTACTGTTGAACGTAGGTTTTTCCTGGTTATTGCCAAATATTTCTTCGGCGCCAGCTTCCCAGGGTCGCCCAGGATGATCCTGGCAAGACTGCATCCTTTGATTCCATCCCATCTCTCAAGGGATTGAGCATGGGTGTGACGTTTGGCTAGTTCCACAATTATCGAAGTCGTTAGGCCATAGGTGTCACTGGTTCCTAAAATTTTTAGTCCAGCTGCTTCCGTGGTCAAAGAATCGGCAATGCGATTACCTTTACTCCTGTCGTGCCCTTTAACCCACCTCAGGATAATATTGTTATCTGCCGAGGCGTTAGCTAAATCTTGGTGGCACTCTAGTACTAGCCCCGATATAACAAGTTGTCTGTTCAAATGTAATAGGGCTTGTCCACTATTAGTGCAGATTGTTATGTTTTTGCCAGAAATTCCTTTTCTGGTTAGTTCTTTTGTGGAAACTGAGATACCAGCAAGTTCTGTTTGAACCACGCTGGTATTGTTTCCCATTCCCCACCTAATCCTTAGGCTTAGTACTCTTGAGTAAACTCCACATCCTGAGCCTTCTTTCATTCTTGAGCCATGTGTATATATGCGTATTGCATTTGCTGAATCTGGCTCTGTGTTCTGTTATTTGTATTTTATAGAGTTTATTAAACACAAACCTGGGTTCAATTGCATCATTGGCTGCCTGCATCAGAGGTAGCGTAAGCGCTTCTTGCCATAGGCTTAACCTCAATTGGCCCTACTTCGGGGTTTACACCAGCCGTGCGCAATCGTACAATGGCCATTAACGCAACCTCCTTGACGTACAGGTCCAGAGGGGTCAGACCCAGACCAGTAATTAGTTCCATTGCCGCGGTTGGTGTTGCTCTCATGGCTCCTGTAAACAAGCCATTCGCTGTATTTGATATAATTTTTGTATGGTCGTTGCTTGTAGAACCTTCGGTCCCCTCCATACGTTAACATGGGTCTTATTATTGTAGTGTAGATCCAGGTGATCACTGGGGATGACCTCTTCCGAGAAGTTTAGTTTGCTTTTGAAGATTTCGGTGAATGTAATACATGCATACTCTAGCCAGCCAAGAATGAAGTTACACCACTAATGCTCGTATTTATAAACAATACTCAAGGATGAGCACGGTCTTGAGCATTCGTTGATGACACTTTTTCTATGTAAAATGTGTGTGCCCAAGACCGTGCTCAGCCTTGAGTCTTGTTGATAAATACGAGCATTAATAATCCTTTTTCCATAATAGTTATTCATTCTATAAGGGATATAAGTAAAATTTACTAGTCGATCACGATTTTGCGCTGGCAATAATGTTAGAAACTATTATTCATTCGATTGAGTTGTGCTTAGCCACTTAGGCACTTGAACTGAATCTTTGCACAATTACCTATGTTATCTACTTCCATTACAGCAGCTTCGTGTCTACTAGTTTGACCACTAGTTTGACTGTAAGGATTTTAAGTAGTTGTAATGGTTGTATTATTTCCTCCTAAAAGTACTTCCTTCCGAGTCCTTGTATATGTGAGTAGGTGTTTCATCATATAGGTAGTTAACATTTCCTACAGTTTTTGTGCAGATGTCCAGTCACCAGATCGGTAACTGTCTCCAAATGTCTCTTACCCAGTTCAATAGCATGGTTGAGAGTTCCTGGTCTACCTTGTTCAGTAAACTCTTTGCATGGAAATGCAAATAAACTTTTATATAATATAACGAAGCCAGAAGTCTCCTGCAGTACTTCAAGAGTAACAGAAAACTTAAGAGCAGACAGCTGTTGGTACACAGACGGCTCAAAAGCAGCCAGGCTCTGGTGCATGTGTATACGGGCGCAGTCCTAGGACAGAAATTTCAACCTCTCTAGGATCCTATATGCAACCGTATTTTAGGCGGAAATTTACACCATTGTTTCATGTGTGTAGAGATTGGATCAAGCCAATCTCATACATAGAACAATAGAAATTTTCTCGGACAGCCAAGCGGCTTTGAAAGCACTTTGCTCTCACCGTGTAACGTCGAAATTGGTTTTAGACTGCCAAAAAAGACTCTCCTCGATAGGAGAACTCAATAAAGTGTTGCTGGTCTGGATCCCTGGCATGGAAGGAAACGAGCAGGCAGACTCTCTTACAAGGGAGAGTGCCTCACGTGTTTCTGTCGGACCAGAACCTACAATTGGCATCGCAATATGTTTTGCCGAACAAACGCTAAATACCTGGACATCAAGAAGAGCTTTAGACTTCTGGCACAATTTAAAAGGATTGGTTTATTCAAAGGCTTTTATACATCCTTCGAAGAATGTCTCCAACAATAGCAGACATGACGTTGTCTAACAGGCCACTGTCATCTGGATCATCATATGTTGAAACTTGAACTATCGGAAGATCCGACTTGCCGTCTTTGTCTGGAAGATGATGAAACAGCTCAAACATCAGAGCATATTATTTGTGCCAGCCCCGCCGCGGCTCGAATCAGGTATCTGATGTTTGGCAGGGTCTCTCTCTCGCCCTCGGACCTGAAATATCATTCACCAAATAAACTAATCGGCTTTGTTAAGAAGCTGAATTTGTTTAGTGAAATCTGAATACGTGTGAGCCACAATATACTCTTGCCAGTCGCAGTGCAGGGCCTTATAGACCCACTCACCACACGCCTCACCTAACCTAACCTAATAGATAACTTGGTGAGAGATGGAGAAATGATGGTGTCAGAACATTTCATACAAATTGAGAAAAAACTTATCCAAATGTTAATAATTGTACAATTAATATTCATATAAATAAATAAGATACTCGTTTTATATGGAATAAATTGTTACCACCCAGGGGTGGTAGGTTGACTCACGACCCGTCGTCAAGGACAATCGATACCTTTTTGGTACTTAATTGCTGCTTATTTCCTACAAAAAAGTGTCGCTATGCTCGTACATCTAATAATCTGGTGCAGCTGAAGCTCATTTTCTGCTCTTGTAACACAATATACTATTTAAATACAAATTTTTCTCCTTCAGTGGGTTGTGGGGTCTCCCATTCAATTATCGCGTAATTTAATAAAAATGGAAGGGTGCGTAACTGCTATCTAAGTGTCAACTGGGGCTGCGAGCGACACTGTGATTTAATGTGAACAGTAATATCGTTGGATGAAGGATCTGACTTGAATTTAGGTCTACTATCATCAGTCATTCTCGATCCCTTTCCGTTCTTATAATCAAAATGCAGATTGATTGATTAATTTTTTTTTCAAACATATTTCCATTGTAAATATAATTAGATTCAGAGTAAAGTGAATTAGAAATGACAGAAACACAATATATTTTCAGTGAGTTTTTTGGGTTAGTTTTGATTGCGCAAAATGTACCACATCATAAATAAAATACAACTCATAAATTTGTAAGCTACATACGGGTAGGCGTTTTGCATAATACAACTATTAAATACTAAAATAAATATCTTACATATTTTTTTTATTTACGGTTTGTTTCTGTCTCGTTTTGGCAACTATGCAATAAATCACCTCTACCGTGACCTCCGCAATATACTAGATTACATTATACACGTAGTAGAGAGGAAGCAGATATAAAAGTGACGTAACACATCCAACCCATATATTAAGCACCTTGTTCAAGGTCTACTACTAACAGCTCTTCAAATACTTGTTACGGTGGTGCCAATTTTATCAGCGACGAGTGGTCAAATATTTCGAACACTTTTTGGAAATTATCAAAAATATGATGTTTCGCCTTCCCTCCTATTATATATATATGACTATACATTCCCATGGGAACTGTAGTCACACCCACAAGTGGGTGTCTTGTCGATCCATTTAACATGGGGGATCAGTCCATTGTAGTATTTTTTCCTATTCCTAGATATTGTGATGTGACTTAGTTTATTCTACGATTTTACGCCACAACTGCCTATCTTTTACTTTATGTTTATCTTCCTTTACATTCATGATATTTAAATCCGAGTTTACTTGGTCTTCCCATCTTGTTTTAGGTCTTCCCCTAGCTCTGTCTCCAACTGGTGTTCATTCTGTTATTTTTCTCAATGTTTCATCTCTACTTTTTCTATAAATGTGTCCGAACCATCCCAGTCTACGTGCTTTTATATATTTTACAATGTCTTCCCCATTATTTTTTTGTACAATTTTATAATTCATTTGTCTTCTGTATTCTTCTTCTCCCGTTTTAACTAGTCCAAAGATTTTCCTCATAATTTTTCTCCCGAATATCCTTAATTTATTTTCTTGTTTTTTTGTCAGATTCGCTATTTCAGCGCCATAGGTCACCACTGGTCGGATCGCTGCCTTGTATATTTTAATTTTTGTGTTTTCACTAATTTTCTTATTTTGAAGGTATCGTCTGTATTTGAAGAAAGCTCTATGTCCAGCTTGTATCCGCTGATCTATCTCTGATGTTCTATCGTTATATCCTTTTAAGTAGATTCCTAAATACTTGAAACTGGTCACTACTTCGTATTCGTATTCTCTTATCTTAATTGACTGCTGTTGGAATCTATAGCTGGATATGAACATTGCTTTAGTTTTTTCTTGATTTACCTTCAGTCCTCTCTTTTCAGCTTCTATCATCAGTTTTATAGAGATTTCTTTAAGTTCTTTCAGATTTCTTGATATTATAGCTATGTCATCTGCATACGCTAAGATTTGTGTCAATTTTGTTATTATGGTACCTCTTAAACCAACAGCTTTAATGACACCATCCAATGCAATATTAAAAAGCGTTGTAGACATTGTATCTCCTTGCCTCACACCGCTATTAAATTCAAATTCTTTTGTTTGTCCTTTTTCTGTACTCATTCTTGCAGTCGATCGTTCCATAGTCATATTAATTAGGCTTCTCATTTTACTCGATACCCCAATGTTTTTCAAATATTCTTTAAGAGTCTCCCTGTTTATACTATCGAAAGCCTGTTTAAAGTCTATAAATAGTATATTCTGATCAATGTTAAATTCATAACTTTTTTCAATAATTTGTGTCATTATGTGAATTGGGTCCATAGTTGACTTTCGTTTCCTGAATCCATATTGATAATCACCTATTTTTCCATCTATCTTGTCTCTTAGTCTTTCGTTTAAAATTGTTGTGAAAATTTTATAGGCAGAGATTAATAGTGTTATTCCTCTGTAGTTGGAACATTCCAGCGTGTCCCCTTTCTTATGTATCGGTATAATTACTCCTGTTTTCCATTCTGCTGGCATCTTCTCTTTTTTCCATATTTCGTTAACTAATTTGAATAAAATTTCATTGAGCATGGTTCCTCCTTTTTTAATTAATTCCCCATTAATTTCATCGACTCCAGCAGCTTTATTATCTTTTAACTTTTCTATTGCTTCGTTGAATTCCTCATATCGTGGCTCTTCATCTCCATCTTCCTCCTCCAGCTCCATGTCTTCTTTATTTTCGATGCACATAGTCTGGTGCTCTGTAGTCAGTAGGTTTTTAAAATGACTCTCTCATTTTTCCAGTTCTATTTCCCCCCTATTATGGCATATTTAATCCCAACGAGCTATTATGGATCCAGGTTGAATATCATCTTAAAAGAAATAATAAATACTCTTTCTACTTAAAGCTCATCTGTAGTCGAATTGGTCAAAACAGAAAATTGGTGAAAAAGATGAAACATTAAAGTGGAAAATTTGTACGGCTACTAATGTTTAACCCTTTTTAATGATCTTAGATGGAAATAGTGATAGTTTTTCTCGTTCTTCTTTTAGAACAGGCATTCCCAAAGGAGAAAATAATTTTTACAGTTTCCGAATTTGTCAAAATTGCCAGAAATGCTTCATTTTTCACTCACTGGGGTGCATTTCACAAGGATTTTGAGAATCTATTAAATTTACAAATAATAACTACGTACAATATCACACTCAGGAAAGAAGCCAATATGATCATGCAAAAAGAGTTTATCACCATCAGTACACATGAGGAGCTTGAGCAGAAGTTCAGCCAAGGCCAACCAACCAACCAGAACTTCTGATGGTTCTGGATGCAGCGTAATAATAGCTTTATTCGGGTTTTTGTTTCTGGACAGTCCGTAAAGCAATCTGAAATTGCGCAGAACCAGTTGCGTACATCATTCAGTTCTAAGAACTATTTTCGGACCGTTTAAAATGGAACGAAGTTTGAAAAAACCCGAAAATCCCACATGGTCTATAGAACTGAACTAACCTAACTATTACTCCATGAACCTAACTAAATTGACAATTGAAGACTACTCATCATCATCACTGTATTGAGGGTCAGTCTCTACCACAAAGTTTTCGTTTTTAATATGATCTTGTAGGACTTCTGGAATTATAAGATTATTGATCGCATCAAGAAAAACATCGTCTTCTCTTGATAATGATGATTCAAATATTTCCATAAAATCATTAGCCTCCATTTGGTACATATTAAATTTGAAAGGGAAAATCCAAAATAAACATCACATAATAAATAAACCTCTACCTTTAACCTCTGCAAATTTTCAAAATAGCTCCCACCCACCTCCTTTGCAAATAATTTGAGCGTGCGTAAAAAATAATCCGAAAATCGTCCTAGCTCGAGACTGGGGACTGGTTTTGACGGTTTTTATACCGTCCAAGAACTGTTCTTGAATAAACCCGTACGCCAAACTGAGGGTGTCAGAACCATTATGTTAAAACCCTAACAAGCCAATTTCGATTGCGCAAACTCCGGGCAGTCTTAGAATAGTAATTTCATGAACCCGAATAGAGCTATTGAAACATATTTTAAAACTAAATTTACTTACTTAACCAACCACAACAATCAATAAAGAAATCAGAAAGGCAAAGTGGGAGTCTTGGAAAAAGTTCTGTGAGAGTATTTCTGATATACCTCGTAGTACTAGAATTCACAAGATTCTCTCTAAAGAGTCTATTGCCGAGATTGGGTCGATGAAGCGACCTGATGGCACTTTCACGACCTCTAGAAAAGAAACGTTAGAGCTTTTGATTAAAAATCACTTTCCTGGAAGTTTGACTCTGGATAACAATCGACCTCCGCACTTTGAGGGCGCCAGGCGGCCAAAAAATATCGATTGGGAGGCTGCCAAGGAAGTTATCACAGCACCGGCAGTTGAATGGGCAATCAATTCAGCCCTTCAAATCTCCCGGTGAGGATGGCATATTTCCAGCTCTGCTGCAAAACGGACTGGAATTACTTCTACCCATCCTCATTAAACTGTATAGAGCTAGTCTGGCGTGGAATTACATACCACCCAGTTGGTTGGCGGCTAGGGTGGTATATATACCAAAAGTGGGCCGCACAGACCCACACCCTAAATCAGTCAGACCAATTAGCCTAACATCTTTCCTTCTTAAAGGACTTGAAAAAGCACTGGATTGCTACATCAGGCGGGTAGCTTTATATAATTCCCCCTTTAGCATCCATCAATATGCTTATCAAACTGGCAAATCAACAGATTTAGCTTTACACAACCTTGTTGAGAAAATCACACAATCCCTTAACAACAAGGAGATTGCGGTGGCCATATTTCTTGACATTGAAGGAGCATTTAACAATGCACTACCGACCTCCATTGGTTCAGCTTTGACTGAAAAGGGCATCAAACCAACCATTACTGGTTGGATATATGCCATGCTCACAAATAGGACAGCCACTACATCCCTCCAGAACGAGACCATCAGCTTTAAGGTTTCCAGGGGATGCCCACAAGGCGGAGTACTATCTCCCCTACTGTGGTCTATCTTAATGGATAACTTGCTTAGCGATCTCGAAAGAGAAGGGGTAGAACTGCAAGCGTATGCAGACGACCTTGTCATCTTGGCAAGGACCAAGTCAGGAAGGGTAGCATATAATACCCTCCAAAAGACGTTGGACGATGTCCACAGTTGGTGTCAGAGGGAACAGATGTCTGTTAACCCTGGCAAAACTGTAATAGTTCCCTTCACTAGAAAAAGGAAGTTGGAGGATCTTCCACCACTTTCCTACAATGGTGAGGTTATTCCATTTGCAGCGGAAGTAAAATATTTGGGGATTATCCTAGATAAGAAACTTACTTGGAACGCTCACTTGGAAAAAGTTATCCATAAGGCCAGACTATCTTTGTGGACATGTCGCAGGATCTGTGGAAAATCTTGGGGCTTGGGACCCAAACAAATCTATTGGATATATGTGATGATTGTTAGACCAATGATCACATATGGAGCTATTGCCTGGTGGCCAAAAGCTTTACAGCGAACGGCCCAAGCAAAGCTCTCTGGTTTACAGAGACAGGCTTGTCTGGCAATCACTGGTGCTATCAGCTCCACACCGTCAGCAGCCATGGAAATCCTTCTGGACCTACCTCCTCTCCATATATTTTTGGAAAGAGAGGCTAGATGGACAGCATACAGAATTGTACATATTTCTAAATGCACAAATCAGGCTTATGCAGAACGAAGCAGAATACTAGCGGACAGTGAAAGTCACAGTATTCTGGGAATGACCTCTGACATAATGCCTCCAACAGTAAACTACGACCTGCCTTACACCGTCCTAATTCCAAATAGAGATGAATGGGTCCTCCGTAAGGATGAACTATTAAGAGCAGACGGCTGTTGGTACACAGACGGCTCAAAAACACCCTCAGGCTCTGGTGCAGGTGTATACGGGCGCAGACCTAGGACAGAAATTTCAATCTCTCTAGGATCCTATGCAACCGTATTTCAGGCGGAAATTTACGCCATTGTTTCATGTGTGGAGAGAGTGGAGCAAGCCAATCTCATACATAGAACAATAAAAATTTTCTCGGACAGCCAAGCGGCTTTAAAAGCACTTAGCTCTTGCCGTGTAACGTCGAAATTGGTTTTAGACTGCCAAAAAAGACTCTCCTCAATAGGAGAACTCAATAAAGTATTGCTGGTCTGGATCCCTGGCCATTCTGGCATGGAAGGAAACGAGAAGGCAAAACAAACACTAAATACCTGGACAGCAAGAAGAGCTTTAGACTTCTGGCATAATTTACCAGGATTGGTTCATTCAAAGGCTTTTATACATCCTTCGAAGTATGTCTCCAAACAAATGTTAGACCATAGCAGGCATGACCTACGTTGTCTAACAGGCCTTTTAACAGGCCACTGTCATCTGAATCATCATATGCTAAAACTTGGACTGTCGGAAGATCCGACTTGCCGTCTTTGTTTGGAAGATGATGAAACAGCAGAGCATATAATTTGTGCCTGCCCCGCCGCGGCTCGAATCAGGTATCTGATGTTTGGCAGGGTCTCTCTCTCGCCCTCGGACCTGAAATATCATTCACCAAATAAAATAATCGGCTTTGTTAAGAAGCTGAATTTGTTTGGTGAAATCTGAATAGGTGTGAGCCACAATAGACTCTTGTGAGTCGCAGTGGAGGGCCTTATAGATCCACTCACCACAAACCTAACCTAACCTAACCTAACCAACCACAAACTTCTTAAATTGGTCAGTACTTTGTATCAATAGGAAAAAAATTGGAGATATGAATATGGGGGTCTAAGGTATCAGTTCGTTTTAAGAAAAAGGGACCGACCTCTGGCCTGAAATAGTTTGGAAATCCCTTTTCTAGAAGAAGATTCTCGATAGATGTCACTGCTATATGAATAGCAGACGGTAGATTAGCAGTCAACCATATCGGTAAGTCGAAAAGATGTGCGCAATTTGTAAATAATATATCCTCCTCCTAAGAAACTCCGTTATTTGAGACAAAGATGAAAAATCCTTATATAATATACATATCGGATTCCCCTTGTACCGTTAGGTGTCGGGGTTGCTAGTTCCGCAGTATATTTTCCATCTTTATCTATCTTCTGCTATCTTCTTTGCTTCCATCCAAGAATTTCCTCTTTTCTTTTATAAGTCTCCTATTTATTGATTCCACTTTTTCTTCATATTTTTCTCATTCCGTCCCACCTTGCCTCCCATATTTGTTTAAATATGTTATCTGCATTCATTCTTGTCAGGTGTTCGAACCATCTGAGTTGAGTTTGCTCTATTTTTGATATTATAAGATCCACCTTGAGTATAGCTCTAATTTCTTCGTCTTTTAATCTGTCTAGCTTTGACACACCTTCTATTCTTCTTGAATCCGTCAACTTTTATTTTCATCGTGGTGTTTTATGAAAATTGTCACCTCATTTTACCCCCTACAATTGACAGCTACCCCCTAAAGTTCATTTTCCACGTTGCGTCAAATCGCAGCGAGAAAAAGTACAATCAGCATATCGATAGTTTGTTGTTGCGACTCATCCAGGTATAGGGTAAACGTAACGTGTTGCCAACTTGATTGACAGTGACAGCAATGTCAGAGCCTATAGAAATTTTGGGTTGGTGCGACAAAATCAACCAGAAAAGTTACCAAGTCGCAGCGTCTTTTCGCTCGAAAATAGAGCAAGTTTCATTCATTTCATTTATGCGACCGACGCATCCAACGAAAAAAAAAACGCCAAGCTGCATGCAAATTTTTCGAGTTGCAGCGTCAACTCGCACCGTGGAAAATTGACTTAGGATTTTTTAAATAGCAAGGGATGTCATGCGATACTTGAATGGTTTGAAAAGCAGAACTCAAAAATAGTTTAATATCAATTATCTGTTCTCAGCACCGTATAATATAAATTATTATAATTTAAATTGGAAATAATAACTAGAGGATTATTTATATATAATTATGTTATGAGCACTTGGTACAACTATGTAGGTATGCACTAGATTGATTTCTATCTAATTCAATAGTGTAAGAAACTGTTTAGTTTACTGTAGAAAGTAATTTTAAATTTTTTGGAAAGTCTTTGAATTGTTAACATTAAAACTTTATCTGGCAACGTTGCTAATTTCATAATACATCATTGGAAGCAGGGTCCCTGTTCTACTTCTACTCTGTTAAAAATTAGACGAAACAAAGAAGTTATTCAAGAATTCTTTTTCTGTTTTTTTGCCTCTCATTCTGATGACGACAGATTATATGAGAGAAATGTGGTTTTAGATTAATTAGTTCAAGCGTGACATCTACAATGTTAATAATTTATTTCACAGCATTGAAATTTTTATTATTAATGTTACATTGCTCGTCTATAAATAGTTCAATGCAAAAAATGAGCGTGGTTATTGCTTTTAACATTACAAGGAGTCTAAAGTTACAAATAATATTACTTAGACGTAAACGTAAAAATGCAACCTTGAAGTTTCAAGTTACAATCTCAGCTTAAAGTAAACACTGCCATCGAAAAAGAGAAAAAATAAATTCCTGAACACTCCAGACAAATGATTAGTTCGTAAAAAATCGAGAATGCAGTGTTATCAACTGGATTTGATATACAGATGTCTTGATGATTATTGACAGCCCATGTCTTGGCAGGGCTATTTTTAACTGAAAATTATTTGTTTTTATTTTTTTCCCTGTAGCCATAATTCTTTTTCTCTTAAAATAAGGTCTCAATCGAAAGAAAACAATATAAAGAAAATGCCTTAGCATACCTGTCGACCAGGTATAAACAGGTTAACTGATTTCTAGTAATTTACTCTAATTCCATTTCCTAAAAAATAATGTTTTTGTGTTTGTTCCTTGTGGCATTACTTATTCTTTTTTCTCTTATTTTATTGGGAATCAAACCACAATAATGTTTTTTATTTTTTATTTCGACGTTTCGGTAGCGTTCCTTTAAATATTAATTAAATTTGACAACAGTTTTGCAGTCTTAAACTTCAAATGATTGTCTAGTTGTCAAATTTTTTCGTTGTGTTAGATAGGGACCAAAAATTTTTTAATTTTAAGTTAATCTTGACAAAGGTAGCTAGCTGGAACGCTACCGAAACGTCGAAATAAAAAATAAAAAACATTATTGTGGTTTGATAACCAAAAAAATAAGAGAAAAAAGATTAATGTTTTTATTGCGAATTCAATGATTATTGGTAGAGTTTTTCAAATCGTGGCGTACGATTTACAGTTTAAATAACTTTACTTCAAAGTAGGGCGTGACACAAAGCACTTTATATTTTTTCGAGAAGGGGAAGGGAGGATACCAGGACTTTAGAGATATTCACATCCTTCCCCTTCTTGAAAAAATATCAAATAATTTGTATATAGTGAAGTTTATAGCCCTACCAACTATACGGCGCACGCTTTAACCAATATAATCTTGGAATACATCGTTGTATTCAACGCTTCGTTTATTATCTGCTGCAGACAAAGATGCAGAAAGGAAGAAAATAAATTTTTTCATATTAAACTACTTTCTATAAATAATTGTAGATGTCACTAGTCTCTAGCAGATTTGAAGTCCAATACACTTTCTTGTGGCGTTTAAAAATACGCATCTAATCAAAGCAGTTTTCTTTTGCCTGAATAGTCGATAATATCCATATATATTCCATATTATGGAAGTTCAGGAGTAATTGATAAATGAGATCCTGAGGGATCGCGTCGTAGCGGCAGTGACAAAAGTAATTTTACTGAAAAATGGTGGCACCTCATAACTTCTGCCGCAGCTTCCAATGTAAAAGTTGAATAGAAAAATACATAATGTAGAAATGATTAAAAAATCTACTTGAGATATTTTATTGATACTTTAATTGATAAATGTATACAAATACCACAGTGCAATTGTCACTTTGACAGCTGCAAAAGTGACATTTTAACAAGAATTCTTATATTTTATTTTTTACCAATACAAATTTAATTACAAAAAGAATTAATTTCCAGTATTTAATAAAGCTCAATTATTACTCTTAAAGAACAAACATTTATATTATACAATAGGATAAAAATGGTAATAACACAAGAATGAATTGCCATTTAATTTGAATAAACGATTTATTTATAATAGATAAGATGGTTGCTGGTGGTATTTTTATTACTTACAAATTTATTTATATTAAAAAGCTGGGTGTAAATTATCATAACATAATGGTCGTACCCATAAATAAATGTTAATATCCGCACCTGATTTAACTCTATAAATGTTGAAACAGGTTAACTAACATGTGCCGTAAATTTTAAGTTACATTTAAGTTCAGAAGACGGTTAAAATGGGAAAATTATACACAGAGTGTCTAGAAAAGTATGTTAATAACTTTAAATGTTAGAGGATAAGCTGAGAAGATCCTTCCTATTAATCTATTTTTGGGGATAATTGGGCTGCAATAAAACAGTGGTGTGGTGAGAAGAGGTTAAACAGTTTTCTTTTAAAAGCAAATGGCTAAATATGAAAAATAGAAGTTGATTATTTATGCCATTAATTGTAGTCTTATTTGAGAAGCTATAACATACACAAGAAAATTTTTTAGTCTAATCTATTCCATTTGGCTGATCCACACTGTATAGACTCTTCTATTCTGATATACAGGGTGGTCCGTTAATAATGGTCCAAGATTCTTTGCCTGAAAATATAACAATCTGACGCAACTTCCTTTGATAAAATAATGATGATAAAAAAGATACAGGGTGGCAAAGTAGAAATGTCAAAAATGTTTTTTCTCAGTAAAATGGAAAATTTTGGATATACGAACGTAAAAATTCGAAGATAGGGGTTTTTGGGATTTGGGAAATCATAATATGTTATTCATTTCGATGTGTATTTTTTAGAGGGCGCCACAAAGGCTATGTTGTTGGTGTGCGATTAACTTATTTATTGTTAGCTGTATCCCTCTATTTATTGGAAAATATTAAAACTACATAGTTTTTGCAATAAATTTATTATCACCTATAATATAGCAAGAGCATTGATAATTTGCGATAATATTGTCATAGATTTCGAAAGCGTATTGCTTGGTAACAACCCGTCGCCGAAGACGGTGGGTTGTTACCTCAAAGCAACCTCTTTAAGGAAAGTTATTGCAAATTATCAACGTTCGTGCTATATTATAGCTGATAATAAATTTGCTGACTTCAGCGCCTACTAACGTTATCATTTTTGTGCTAATAAATGAAATAAAAATTATGTAGGGAGGTTTAAAAATGCGAATATCTCGAAAAACAGTAACTTTTGAGACTAATGATAGTTATACCTTTTTGTCGCAAAAATAATGTAGTTTTTATATTTTCCAATAAATAGAGGAATACCGTTAACGATAAATAAGTTACACCAACATTAACATAGCTTTTGTGGCACCCTCCAGAAAATACATCGAAACGGATAACATATGACTACCCAGGCCCTAAAACCCCTATCTTCTAATTTGTACGTTTGTATATCAAAAATCTTCCAGTTTACCGAGAAAAAAACATTTTTGACATTTCAACTTTGCCACCCTGTATCTTTTTTATCATCAATATTTCACTGAGGGAAGTTGCGTCAGATTGTAATATTTTTAGGCAAATAATCTTCCATTTCACTTTGGTCGATTACTTACGGACCACCCTGTATATCCCAGTCAACTTCTTGCCTATCTCCTATGACTTCCTACAATAGTTATTTTCCTAACAAGTGCGGAAAGTGATACTTTCCCGCACGCGAATGCAGTTAACCCGAGCAAGCGGTCAAGGGTGGTAAAGACACTTTACACATGAGTTAGGAACATTATTTTTTCCACGACCGTATATACAAAAAAGTATACCAACCCATTTTTCAAAAATTATTTTATTTCAACAAACATATACAAAGCTTTAACTAAAAACTACTAATTATTATGAATATTAATATTAAAAACACAATTTTTGTTACATTCTGTAAATTACTTGATATTGCCGTCCAGTGGAGTTATTTATTGGTGATAACTGTCAAGTACCCCGTAAGTAACCCGCATACAGATGACGATGACGGTGACGGCAATGGTTTTAAGTCATTTGTAGATGAAAGAATTTTATTGGATATATTTTTCTTCTAATTCTCGGAGTCCTCCAAATACCCATCAGCGACAGAACATAATATCAAGTCTCCCCGAAGTCGACGGTCTTGAAACGAGATGAGATTCGCACCAGTCAGTCGCTCCTCATAGGAAGGCCTTACGCGACCGAATGCAAGTCTAGTAGCCCTCCTTTGCACGTTTTCTAATAAAACTTGGTTCTTGAGTTCACTAAGATGCCTAGGTCATCATGGCTGGTAACCGTATTTAGTAACTGCTCATTTAAGTTGTATGATAAATTGGGATTGGTCTTGCCAATATGGAGTACATTATATTTATTAATGTTCAGGAGGAGCAACCAGTCCGAACACGTAAACAACAAACAGCAATGAGCCAAGGACAGAACACTGTGGAACACCACTAGAAACTAGCCTGTCATTGGAGAACTCTCGGCCGAGAGGACTCTGACTTTAAAAATCCTGTCCGATAAAAAATTGGAGATCCATAAATACAGGCTACCCCGTATACCAAAGTGATCTAAATTTATATAAAAGTCTTCTTTTTGGGATTTGTCGAATGCCTTGAAGAAGTCTAAATAAATGACGTAAATCGGATCTTTGTTGTCTAAAGCTTTTGTCCAGTCATTAACACAGTGAAGAAGATTGGACATGGTAGAGCGACCTCGAACAAAACCATGTTGGTGAAGAGGTATGACTTTTTGTTGAAGAAGGAACTTAGACATGGCCTCACTAATAATAGATTTCATAATTGTACAAACAATAGGTACCAGGCTTACTGATCGGTAAGCCTGGATCCAGTTTATCGCCCTTCTTAAATATAGGAGTAACTGACGCCGATTTCCAGATTGTTGGAATAAAACATTGCGTGAAAGAGGCATTCATGATGATTGAAAGTGGATAGGAAATTGATTCTGCGCATTTTTTAAGAAACATTGCTTGCAAACCATCAAGACCAGGAGAAGTGTTCGTCTTGATATTTAATATTTTTTCTTTAATTTGCTGGGGGGAAAATTCAATATTACTAAGGGATTCAAAGACACGAGGGTTATATAAAAATATCTTAATTTTTTTATATTTTCAAAAAATTAAAAATGCAACAAAAAGCTGGAAAAGATGTATATTTTATTTGATGGACTATTTCGTTAATATTTATTTACCTGTTGTAACAATAGTTGTAACTTCCGAACTAAAAAACTATCTAATAAGGTCAAAATTTGCATAATTTTACTTTCCCGCACTAGTGCGGGAAAGTGACACTTTCAAAACTAAAATGCGTGAGGGAAAATGGGTTAAAACCCACGGTCGTAGAAAAACATATATTGTCTCATTCATTCATACTTTTAAAGACACAAAAAATATTACAAAACAATTCTAAAAATTGGAGTTTGTATCAGGACTATGTTCAAAACCATGCTCTGCTACAGTTTATTGAGCGTCAATCCAAGCTTCCTTTCAAGTTTAATATTCGCATGGAAATTGAAAATGTGTAGATGAGTAAATCTATCCATATCCCGAAGGAAAATAAACAGAACTTCTTGATTTACTCAATTACAGTTTCCTGTAACAATTGTCATATTTAAGTAAATCGTGTAATCAACTCCTTGAGTCTTTAGTTTTCGTGTTGAGATGTTGCAGGAAATATTCGAGGAGAATGAATCCCACTTTAACATCCCACAGAATAACTAAGCTTCCTTTAGACCGCACTTATCTGAGACCTTAACCGTTTAGAGCCTTGAAGCTTCCAGTTTGTGTTTGAATCAGCTCTTGATTAACATACTTAAAAGCTGGCTATGAAAACTAAAGCTAACGAGCACATCTGCAGCTTTGCCTACGCTTTGCCACCTTCCAATCTGAAGAAGTGGTTGCAGAATAATAATCTTCCTTCTCCATAAGGAGACAAGTTGAAAATCCCTTGTGGTGAATTATTACTCTACTCTTCCATCTGGTTAACACGAGCTGCAAGAGGGTTAAAAACTCCCCTGAGGCAGTGCTCCGAAGTAGTTAATATCTGGGTGTTCAAGTCGATTTTATAAAACAACCGAGTCTAAATATTTCTCGACTTTTTCAAGCAGCTCCTTTTATAGGTCGGTGAAGACCAAGTTTATGTAGTAACCTTGGGATGATACCATTCGTATCCGACCCTGAGGGTAGATATATATTTCTGGCATGCCACTTTATCGATTCAAAGCTACTTGACGAAACAACTAGTGGATAACAAAATTTTTAAGTATAAAAGGCAGATAGGATATATAAAAATAGTCATCTAGGACTACGATCTTCTTGTCCATCAATAGGAAGTTGTAGACATATTTTTTTAAATACTTTTTGGAACTTTAGTTCTTTACGTCAGGTTATGTTTGAGCGACCAGGGGTCGCGACGCAAAAGATCTGACCGTTACGCGTTACGTTACGCTACGTTATGTTACGTTGCTTCGTTATGTACCTTGCTTGCGTGCTTGTGCTCTCTCCTTAGTCTCTTTCTCTCGTTTACGAAGCAGCGATTCATATACTCCGGCCGGGATTCGAACCCGGGTCGCCTGCGTGGAATGCGAGCATTCTACCACTGAACCACCGATACTATATTAAAATTCTATGCAAAGCTGGTATTCGCAGTGCTGGTGATTTACTTGAATTTGTTCGGATAAATTCTTACTATTATTTCCATATTTTTTTGCAAGATTGATCTTTTTTGTTAATTTCGAAGAAATTTAAATCATTTTATTCGGAATTTATTTCAATATGATCGCGCAAAAAATGGTATAAGCATCTCAAACGTTAGGGGTAATTACAACTTTTGCATGTAGATTCCTCTCGTAAAATTGGACAAAATGATATGAGGATTTAGGGGTCTAGCACATTTACTTTTTGAAATACAGGGTGTTGAAATTTTGGAAACTTGAATGTTTTAATTCGATAACTTTAAAATGGATGGATAAATTGATTTGACATTTGGCAGGTTGTTTTTAAATGTAAAAGGGCATATTTTGATAGAAATAGTAGTTTGTGCAACTAGTGTGGATATGATGGCCATATCGCACGAGGACGAAGTTTGAGCACGACGCCGTAGGCGGAGTGCTCAATCTTTCAAGTGCGATATGGACAATCCACACGAGTCGAACAGCATATTTTTTCTACGACCCACTTAAGAAAAAATCTAGAAAATAAAAATTTCTATAAACTATAATATAACTTGAAAATTTAACAATTCAATTTTATGTTTCCACTAATTTTTTTGTGGTAAACGTACAGTTCTTGAATGTCCAATTTGTATTGTGCTACGGTTTCCATTTTTAAATATACGATGCTGTTATAAGTAGATGTTGCCAGTCGGACTCCCTCATGAAGGGTACCATTATCTATAATAATGAATATTCTGCTAAATATTTCAAACGTCTACTTATTAATATCAAGCAGAATAATTATTTGAAAATAGAATTAACAATTAAAAAAAATCTTCACGGGGAATCGAACCCGGGTCTACCGCGTGAGAGTCTGGTTTGCTTACTATTCGGCCACCGAGGCACATGAAAGATGTTTATCTATAACGTCAAATGTATTACATAATTTTTGCTTAAAAGGAACTAAAGTTCCTACCGTGTGTCCCGCGACACGTTCTACCTTTTTTGTTTACAATTGATTTGTTAATTTCAATATGCAGCTATAAGTAAGTTGATGAGTTTTGCATGATTTTGTACCTTATGACCAGCCAGCTGAGGATATCATTGAAGCCGTTGTGGGTGAGATGATGTGTGTACACGAAGCCTGGTATGTAATCAACGTATCTTTTACCGAACCCTGTATTTACATTTTAGCAGTTCCATCCAAGTTTTTACTACATTATATCTCAATTAGTTACTATGTTAGCAACGACCAAATTGTGTCCTAATTCTGGGAATGAAGCCGTTATGATTTGGCTCCTTAATTTCAATTACGAAAGTTTATGTAACGGAGGAAAACAGAAGGGGAATAATTCAATCTAGAAAACTAAAGCAGAAATTAAGGCAACCTTTTAAAGATAATTGGTAATAGATTACATAGGGTCGGGATGTTCACAATGCAGAACCGACTTCACTACTGTATCTTGAGTTAATTCCCGCTTACATGGAAGAATGATTTTTTATCTATATTATAAAAAACTTAACATAATAGGACATGGCCACCAACAGACAAGTTGGCACTAATGACAGTCGCCCTAAGGATAGACAATTATTTCGATAGATTTTAGATTTGGAATTTGGTTATTTTGTATTGATTTAATAAACCGGTTTATAGAAAGTCATACGAGACTTTAAAATACCTAAGCAATTGAAAAAATACAAAATCAAAATTAAGTAACATTCAAGAACCACGTCTTGTATAGAAAACGCTTGTTTATCTGAGGGCGACTGTCAGATTACGTAACGTAGACTTGCCCTATTGATACAGTTTGTTTGAAGTAACATCTGAAGTGATTATTTCATTTAAAAGAAAAAAGTAGCAGTGCTGTGTTGTATATATACAGTGCTATTCAAAAGTCCCCTGCCCCCTCGTAACTTTCGAACGGCTACACTTACATTAATAAAATTTGGAGGGTGAAAATAAAGTGTTGTAAACTTTTCTACGATTGGTAACAGGTGACGTAATAGTAATAGATGACGTCACAGTGCCACTCTGGCCAATAATTTTAAATAGGACCTTATGGCAAGTGATATCTCGTTTGAAAGGCATGGTGTCAGATCTGGTGACCGAGGTGGCCATTCTATAGGACCTCGCCGGCCGATCCATCTACCTCGATATTCTTCATCCAGGTAACGTCTTACTGCACCATAATAATGTGCAGGAGCACCATCTTGTTGAAATGTTATTTCCAGATGGCCGAATTCATCTGGATTATCTTCCAGAATTTCAAGAATTAACGGCTCAATTGCATCTCCAGATACACTTCACCGCTTAAATTTGAATTTAGGAAGACAGGACCAACTATGTGGTTTCCCAAAATACGCCCAAACATTGACTTTTTCTGGAAATTGGGTATGTTGTTCACGAAAGGTGTGAGGATTTGTGTCACTCCAATACCTTTCATTTTGTGTATTCACATTTCCATTGAGGCAAATAGTACTTTCGTCACTAAAACAAATTGTTTTTGTGTAATGTGGGTATTGACTAATTTTCTTTGTCATACATTCACAGAATTCGAGTCTTCTGTCGGGGTCGTCATCCGAAAGGTAGTGCACCATTTTTAACTTGTATGGATGAATTTTATTTTTAGCCAACACTCTCTGTACTGTACTTTCACTTACTTCACAGATAGACGCAACTTTAGTTGAAGAGAAAGTAGGGCTACCATTTCAGCAACTATATCAATTTTTTTATCATCACTAAATGTTGGTCGACCAGATCGTTTGGCATCTTGAACACTACCTGTTGCTTCAAACTTGTGAAGAAGCTCCCTCAAATAAGTTCTCCAGATAGGGCGATCTGGGTATCTCTCATTAAATAAACGTTCCGCTTCATGGAGATTCTTTCTAGATTCACCAATTATTAAGATAGCTGTTACTTTGTCGGCTTGAGTACGTACCATTTTGCCTATGTAAACTCTTAAACGTCTCGTTAAAACAATAGTAAAATTAAATATTTAAGCTATTTAGAAAAACTTTGCAAAGCAACAAATACTATTATATTAAAAACGTCAATTTTTGACAACTAACCAGAGGCGGACTGAAAAATCTTCAATATTCAAACGTGAAATAATAATTTTGGTATTTATTTAATTCATCCGTCAAAAATTAGTTTAAACCCAAACAAAATTAATATGGCTATGTAGCCAATGTCAACGCCTTTCAAACGAGATATCACTTGCCATAAGGTCCTATTTAAAATTATTGGCCAGAGTGGCACTGTGACGTCATCTATTACTATTACGTCACCTATTACCATTCGTAGAAAAGTTTACAACACTTTATTTTCACCCTCCAAATTTTATTAATGTAAGTGTAGACGTTCAAAAGATACGAGGGGGAGGTGACTTTTGAATAGCACTGTATGTATGTATGTATTTGGGATGATATTCACGGAGACCTATAAGATCTATTGTGCCCTCTTCTACTTAGTTTCTAAGGAGAGTTCCAGAAACTAGTAGCTCACTTTAGTCCTATTTCCCGGAGGAATTTTAGGATATCTGCAGGCTTCAACTTAGGTACATTTTCCTCTTCTGTTCAGCAATCTCCCAGGTGCTGTGCCCTAGGATTCTGAAGTGCTGTGCAGCTAGAAATTATGTGAATGGAGGTTTCTTCTTCCATGCCACAAAATCTACATTCTTCTTCCTCCACTATTTTGAGCTTTTCCGGTGCCTATTCAGGCGACAATGTCCCGTTAGCATCCCTGTTAAAACTCTTAGCGCAGTTTTACTTTGACTTATGCATTCATTTGATCTCAACGCAGGTTGTAGTCACCCGGAAGAATTTTTGATTGTCCAAGCCCTACTAGATCTTTCTAATGGTCAGATCTTCTCTTTTTCTTTACCTATTTATTTCAATATTACATTGGGAATGATTCCGCAAAAGGGTTCAGGCCTCCAAAAGGTATTTCAGTCCTCCTCTTTGCTAGTTCTATTCCAGTGTGTCCTGGAATCCATAGTAAAGTGACTATATTGTTCTTGCCTAGTTCATTTAGTTTGTCTAAGTCATTGGTTCCCAACAGGTGGTCCGCGAGAGCCTTGAAAGTGGTCCGCGAGGGACTTGTGTGCAATGTTAGACTCTGAACACGAAACACTTTTCTTTCATACTGAGGTGCGTTGGCTTTCAAAGGGAAATATGCTGGAGCGCTTATTTGAGTTGAGAGAAGAGTTGAAAGTGTTTTTTATTGAAACAAAAATGCAGCGATTCTTGGAGGATTTGTGTGATCCAACTTTTGAGGTACAACTTGCGTACCTAGTAGATGATTTTGGACATTTGAACCAACTGAACTTGCAGCTTCAAGGATCAGGAAATGACAAGTTGAAGGGTGTTGGTAACATTTTTGTTTTTGAGGACAAACTCCATGCATTTTTGTGCAAACTTGATCTGTGTATGAAAAAGATTGAAGAGCAAAACTTTCAATCCTTCCCGACTTTGAAACATCTGGCGGACAACAAGAGCTATTCTTCTCATGTGGATAAAATTCTACCAAACATCCTCACACATTTAGGAACGCTTAAAGCAGAATTTTCACGATACTTTCCTGAGTACGACAAAGACACACAGATAATTAAAAAAATGATTCGAAATCCTTTCAGCTGTAAAGTCACAGATGTTCCCGACGATATCCAAGAGGAGTTGATTGAACTGCAAAATGACAATGATTTGAAGGACAAATTTGAAAGTGGCACAGATTTGGAAGAGCTGTGGTGTCGAAAGGCCATTTCATACCCATACGTCCGGAAAATAGCACTTAGGTACCTTGTGCTATTTTCAACCACCTACCTGTGCGAGCAAGGTTTTTCAACATTGCTGTTAATAAAAAATAAACAAAGAAACCGGCTGAGCTTAGGCAGCGACCTGCGACTAGCACTGAGCAAGAACCATTCACCGAGAATTCCTGAACTAGTAAAACAGATTCGAGCTCAGAAGTCTCACTAAAATATTTCCTAAAAAATATTTTATGTGCAATGAGAACATTTAATTTCTATTTCAACTAGTATTCTAATGAAAATGTAACTGTTGCTAAAATGTTCTAAAAATAAACAATTTGCTCATTATTAATGTTTTTTTTGATTGTCTTTGAAACTATATATATATATCAATGGTGGTCCGTGCTACTATTAATGTCAAGTAAAGTGGTCCGCGGCCCGGAGTGAGTTGGGAGCCACTGGTCTAAGTATTCCCCCACCATTTTGGAACTGATTACACAAGAGCAGTGCCTTGTTATTAGGGGATATATTTTAATTGAATCAAGTAGTGAGTGCTGAATTATTTAAAACTTATAAGATTATTATGTCGATTTAATTTATTTTTTTGTGAATTAGTCTTGCCAAATTAAAAAAATAAATTTTTCTACGACCACTATCGAAAGTCGTCTTTTGTGCCTTAAAAAGCAGCTGCCAAGTTGATGTTTTCCGCGAGCTGTCATAATTTGACATTATTGGCGCTCTTAAGCAGAAAGTAACTTTGGCGCACGCCTGATTTTATTTATAGATAAAAGAGAGCTATTAGTTATTTTAATATAAACTGTAGAATAAATAAGTATTTTAGTTGAGTTGCCTACGTACATAGGTACACGAATTTTCAATCTGGAAACTGCTAAGTACAAACAATGGCAATTGTGTGATCGTAGAAAAAATCTTGTATGTATTTCGAGCAGAAAGTCCTTTGGTAGTCTCGACAGATTGCCACGCTCCACTGGGCAACTTTCTGCCTCAACTGCCAAAGTACTTTCTGTTCTTGATACACAAATAGCTATTATTTATTTTATTATCTTCTCTTAAGACCTGTTTCGGGCCTCATTTACTATGAAACCTGTGTTAATTTGGAAATATTTAGTAAAGTGATTCAAAGATCTAGAGGGATTACTGATACTCCGGGATCTGAAGTCCCTTGTTAAGTGGGTGGAGTGGATTTCAGGATACTGTCGGTCTACGCTGACAAGAATACTGATTGTTTTCGTTTTGCCGTCTACTACGTGACGAAATGGATGGTTGAATATCTGTATATACAGGTTGTCCACAATTGATTTATTTTGTTGAAAGGTTTTACAACGAAGTCTAAAAAGTCATAGTAATATTGTAACATTTAATTATTTACTTATTCAGAAATGCTAAAACTGTTTTATGAGGATTTCTGTCTAAAACTGCATTTGGTTGCTTGAAATAGAGGAAAGATTCCACATAGTAAGGATTGAAAGAATCAATTTTTTTGTACCTCCATTGCTTAGGCTAGGTTAGTGGGTTTATAGAACATTCCAGAACACGTTACTTTGACAGGTCAGCCATATTGCGCTGTAGGGCAATCAAATCGATTAGTTGGCGTAGCCTTGGGTATTTTGGGATGTGCCTAGTATGAAAATTAATTTTTCTGGTATTATTTTGATAAAATTGTAGCAAAACTCGTATTATAGAATATAGATCCTTTTGACCAAAAATTTTCATTCCTATAAGCAATACATTTGTTCTTGTGATTCACTGAGGGACCCTCGTTTTAAAGGACTGATCCAAGCATCACGACGTGGTTCAAATAGAGCTTCTTTAAAACAGCTGGAAAATAATATACCTCATCTCTTTCTCCTCGCATTTTATACTACAAAACGATGGAATACTTTTAGGAACTGATTACTTATTAATTTTTACCAGTTAACAATGTATGTTCTCCAGCACAATATAGCCGTCCTGCCAGTGACTTAATTTTGGAGTGGCTCCCTTTCTGTTTTATTTTCCGGTTGGCCTCCCTGTATATCTGCCGAAGCTACCCAAAATCACTGCGAAACACCCGTAATAATAAAATACCTCTAAATCTTCTTTCTGGACTCTTAAAAGTAAGGAAACCTATATGTGTGGAAAAAATCTGGAAATGGAAAATTCTTAACCTTTGAAACCCTCTTCTGGAATCTCATTTTGACTAAAAATAGAATTCCTTTTGTATCTGGTGATATTTTTATAAGAAATGATAAATATAATCCTAATCTATTGTTTCACAAGTAAATATTTCTATACAGGGTCTACCAAGATGAATTGTACATAGATTTTTTAAAGACAAATCAAAATATAACCAGTTTAATATTCATAAAATAATTGTCGAGGTACAAAATGTTCAAGTTAGATAAAATATAATATACAGGTGTTCCCGAAAATCGACAAATGTTAACT
>CAJUYH010003767.1:0-30542 GCA_910591685.1 Galerucella tenella | reverse complement strand
TTTCTGTAGCATCTCACAATAGTTCGACCATAACGATCAATTTCAATTATGTCAATAATCCCTAAATATATGTACATACAGAAATTATTAATCCTTTGTTTAAAAAGTTCAGTTCTTGTTTTTTTTTCTAAGGAGCCGTCCCTTCGCCGGTACCACCTCGGCCTCCTGGGCCTATTGTGGATATCAGTTCTTGTTAATTTTAAGTTTACTAATCCTAAAGAACTTAAGAAGTGCTAATGTTGTCAAGTGTGCTTATAAGTCTCAATAAAGTCAAATAGGTAAATGAACTTTTTATTTAAAAAACTTAAAAAGACATCTTCTCTCAAAATAAACAGAAAAAAATCCTCGCACGTGTGGAAAATTCCCCACACACGGGTGGAAAATTTCCCACCCGTGGGTGGGGAGTGAAAGTAGGTAATATGTCAGTTTCAGACGTTTTAAACGTCAGTAATGATAAAATTACATAATATAGTTGTAAATAAACTATATTACATGTTTTGTGCACATGTTCTACAAAAATCGCCGCGATGTTCATTACAAAATGGTTTTTTACATTTCGAGCAACAGTGTGTAGGGAATCCTCAGTTTCACTTGCACTTTCCTGGGTACTATCTTCATCCGATTCTAGAATCAAGTTTTCTGCAAGTTCGGCTTCAGCTAGAGGTCTGTGATTTTGCAGTTACTTAGACATTTTGTTACGAGATTACTTGTGAGTTGTAATGTTGCGTTAAGACTAACCATTCGTAAAATTTACGACTCTCGTCTTATATCTGACAACATATTACACTTGAACATCAACCAGTACGCTAGACGAGAATACCCAGACGGTAAGCTCAGCATCTATTGAATCTGCACGATGATAGCCGAAAATAAAAATCACAGTCGTGAAATTCACGAGGCCAAGCGTTCTAGGGTTAATACCCTGTATCGCTCTTAATATCAACATTTTTTGAGGCTAGATGATTTAAATCGCAATATTTTGGAGTGAAGATTCGACTGTACTCCTATGTACAATTACTTAAGGACCACCCTGTATACAATACTGGACTGCGCGCCACTGTTATATGTCTGCTTTTTGACGTTTGGCAGTAGCAGCGTAGTGGAAAGCAAGTGGTTATGAGATCTCCTACTATAGTCCATTGAAATGTTACATTTTTAGGCCTTACCTTGCGTTTTTTAGAGGACGCAATTTTATTTTTTTTATGTGTAGGGGGGGTCAGTGTCAAGCTAAAAACAAGTTTGTGGGGTCGGAACCCTTGTCCCACGGCCGCCATCTTGAAAATAGGGGTTGAAATGGTTTTTACGATATATCTCTTAAACTATTTATTTGATAAAAAAAATTTGTTGACATTTTTTGTTGCAAATTAAATTCTCTACAACTTTGGTTGGGTGATTTTTTGTCGTAGAACTATGAATAAAAAAAAATATAAGCGAAAATCTTCAGAAATTCGAGAAAAAAATTTATATTTTTCGATGTAACTTTTTTTTATCATTTTAGGAAAAAATGATATTCGACCATTTTTCTAGATCGTTTTTTGAGGAACAACTTTTATTTGCATCATTTTTGCTTTAAGTCAATAGGTAAGGTTTTACAGCGCTCCGAAGTGAGTACTATTTTTAAGTACTCTTAACTATACCTATATTATACGTGTGTACTAATAATATGTCATCAGTTATTGTTTTTTTTTTCTATTCTGTTATTATAATTTTTTTAATTATAAATTTTGCAATATTATTAAAAATTAATTATTGACTCTTTTTCACTCCATAACAGGATTTTTTTATCTTTTTGTACGGTGGTAATAAAGATGATAATTCTGTTGACAGTCTAAGATACAAACAATTCGCCAAGGCAGTGACAAAAAGTACATTCAACTTATCTTCACTTCCTCCAATACAAGACACAGCTCGCATTCATACTTTCCGAGTCTACCATCAGGTCCAGTCGTGGCTTGGTAATTATAATGATCCTGGGACTGGGGCTGGAAAAAATGTGGAAAATTATTGATGCCAGTGCAGAACTCTAAACCTCCATCATCTCCTGAGCTTCTGAAGTTGATCTTTTGCAAATGCAAAGGAAACTGTGGAGCGATGTGTGGATGTCGAAAAGCAGGACTGAAATGTTCTGCAGTGTGCTTCCATTGTTCTGGAGAGACTTGCAGCAACGTAATGGAACTCTCAGAATTAATAAATAAAAATGACTTTGATGATGAACCGCCAACATTAACACCCCTTTCTTCTCCAGTTCTCCCACTGGTATTTAATCCAGAAAGCCGATCAGATGCTGAGCCGCAGCCTGGTCCATCGAAACGACTGAGGACGGAGTAGTTCTAATTTAGAAAATCACCGTGGATTATGCCTATTGGGGATACCACGTAAAAAAAACGCGCCTCTAGACTCTACCTCGTGGGTGGTGGGGAAAAGAGTCAATAATTAATTATTAATAATATTGCAAAATTTGTAATTAAAAAAGTTATAATAACAGAATAAAAAAAACAATAACTGATGACATATTATTAGTACAAACGTATAATATAGGTATAGTTAAGAGTACTTAAGAATAGTACTCACTTCGAAGCGCTGTAAAACCTTAGCTATTGACTAAATGAAATAATGATGCCCATAAAAGTTGTTCCTCATAAAACGATCTACAAAAATGGTCAGATATCATTTCTTCGTAAAATGGTTAAAAAAAAGTTACATCGAAAAATATAAATTTTTTTCTCGAATTTCTGAAGATTTTCGCTTATAACTTTTTTATTTATAGTTCTACGACAAAAAGTTACTGGACCAAAGTTGTACAGAATTTAATTTGCAACAAAAAATTTTAATCAAATACATAGTTTAAGAGATATATGTAAAAACCATTTCAACCCCTATTTTCAAGGTGGCGGCCGTGGGACAAGGTTGGCGACCCCACAAACTTGGTTTTAGCTTTACACTGACCCCCCTACACATCAAAAAAATAAAATTGCGTCCTCTAAAAAACGCAACCACAAATGTAACTTTTCAATGGACTACTAACATACTTGAATGTTTGTATATCAATAAATTACTAAGTAGATATCCAGATTATTGAATAAAATAATTCACATGTTACATTTGACCCTCCACTCTTTGTGAGAAATTACTACTACTCCAAAGCCATTATTCAATTATCGACCGAATTGTCGTTCTGTTTTACAAAACAATATAAAATTCGAATTAATGGGACGAAGCAGGAAACTAGTCGGGTTTCCTTTCTCATCAAGCTGGCTGTCAAATTAAGAAAACAAATGAGGCGCGACGTGTTACTCGCCTCATTACAAACTTTACCTCTCCCATAGCCACAGCTTACTGATAATTGAAGGTCCACATTCGCCTCATATCGAACAAGCTATGCCGGTCATGCCACCTACGACCCACCGACACCCATGTGCGAATCTAATTTAGTTACATCGCCAACGTTCATTTGTTCAAATTACGCAACGCCAATGATTTTGTTGTGCTTCTATAAGGGGAAGTCGTAAAGTCACTACTGCTATTAGATATTGTCTAATTGTAGCGAACTAGGTATTATTTTTTGATGTTCACAGTGAGCTTAAGTTAACAAGTTGTTTTAAAGATATTTATGTATAGGTACCCTTTAAATTTTGTGGAGGAAATTAGAAACTTTCCCAACCTGATAATTTCATCACAAGTAATAGATACAAATATTACAACGGAAGAGTTTGCTGGCTGTTTTTGTCTAAATTGATGTCAAAGGTAATGGTATAAATACTATTTCAACGCCTCACAGTTTTTAGAAATCGAAGAACAAAGACCCTTCACTCGGAAGCAACAACTTTCTCCATGGCTATATGCCACGGAGGACGTTGAATTACACTTCGAAGTTATATTTGCAAAGATATATCACAAACAAAACTGTTTGGAATAAAACACACAATAATTTTCATATTATTTTCAATATTTTTGAACTTATCTCACTTTTGTGAAGCAGTTTATCATTTGCATGTATTCAGGGTGCGATAGATAAAAGGCAATTAGAAATATCTCGAGAACTAAAGGTATTTGAATTATGAAAATTGGCATGAAGGGGTTTTGAATGATAAGCTATTCAATGAAAATATTGCCGTCACCATCCTATTTCTGGTTATACCGAAAGTTGCACATATATTTGTAATTTTTAATGAAAGACCCTGTATATTTTCCGATTTTAGAAATATTCGCGTTATTCTGAACATTTTTTGGTTATACTTTCCCATATCTATTCAGAACCCTTTTTGAGTTGTAATGTTTTTTATATGCAAATGACACTTTTTAACCATTTACATAAAATTCAATATCCTCTAATGTAATTTGAATAAAAGTTTAAATTTCTCAGGAACTTATTATCAAATACCGTTTTATCGTTCACACTGTGAAGTTACCTTTTTGATTATACAGGGGGCTCTCAAAATTGGTATAAAAACGGAGTCCACAATCTTCGCGTAATTTTTTTTTCAAATGGGACACCATGTATGTGATTATTTATTTTAGAAGAATACGTTGCCCACTATCGATATGTACAGTTGTCAGAACCAAACATGAGCGAACTAAAATAAGGTCATCACAAGCAGCCAATCAAGAGCCAATGATAACGATTGTCCATTAGTAATTGTTAAATATAATCGAAATAATATGACCGAGTGATTTTATCACTATACATCATTTTATTCATTCTGTATCATTGTTGTCAATGCTAGGATGATTATCCGATTTTAAGACAATTCCACTAATTTGGATCCAATAGTTTTTCGAACATTTTGTAGAAGGGATATATAAAATGGCTATGTTTTTGGGGATTTTTCATATTGACATAAATACATACATACATTCTTGTTAACAACAACTAAATATATAAGATTTAGCTAATTGGTGGTGGTGAAGTGTATATTCCAATATAATACTCAAGCACTTCAACTTTCGGCTGTTAAGAAAAATGTACACTGGAAAAAATTACATTTCTAAATATACCAAATAGGTAGATCCTGATGTGTAAGCAGATAGATGATCATATTTTGTTGCTTTCCATAGAAACTGGTCCCTTCTTTTTCATGACTTTACTACAGAGTCATGTAATTTGAGAATATAGACATTTAGGGCAAACGTTAGTTTTATTTTTGGTCCAATATAAATTTTTTTATCAATATGAGTTACATTTTTAGCAAGTTTGACTCTGTTCACATATCTCTTAACAGTTGATGTTTATGGTATCAATATTTGGTTATCGATTCAAAATATCGAATTGTTACTACAAAAATACAACTACAGCGACATGAGCACGCCCACCAGGGCTTACGTTTGCTTCTGCCAACTGCATCACTATTCCCTATATCTATCTCCTTCAGTTTCCAAATAAATCAGCTTTAAACATTTTTGTTATCAATTTTAGGAGAAAAAGTTATTCTTTCGCATTTCTCAATCGCACATTTTTTTATGGAAATAAAAATATAGGTTTTCTTAAAAAATACTTTGACAATACCTGAAAAATACAGAAAATGGTAAACAGATTTTTCCACAGTGGTTTGCTCCTCGATTTTTACTCATACTAAGGCTCCAACAAATCCAACAGTTTTCGATATTGTCAAATTTAAAGGTAAAATTAATAATAAGAAGGTTTTCCATATAATTCCAGCTTAGGGAGACATATTGTATAACCAGAATCAAACGTTCACTTTTCTCGACAGCCATCTGAATTCACTTAAAGCTCTGCCAATTGAGAGCAGATGCGACGATTTGCATTAGCTTGAGCCTCTAGAAAGTCTTTGGTGAAATTTCCCATTCTAGATTACATAGTCTCCAACTTTTTGACCTCTGATGTGGAGCACCCAGTAATTGGGTCAGCACTCTCTTAGCATGAAGCAGTATTCGCAAAATTTGTAGAAGGTACCATGTAAATTCTATGAGTTGGTGAGGATCTTTTCTTAATGAAATCATCCAATGTTTCAATACATCATCATCATTTCCTCTTTCGTAAAATTAAACATCTTTCCTAGGGAATTTTCTATTCATATTTTGGTGCATACATGTTGTCAAACCCCCGTATTCCATTATCATCTCGCAATCTAAGTAAACGGAAAGACCGAACGAAGCCCAAACTCATGTTAGAATTCTCCAAATTTGGAATTAATGATGGCTTTTATTGAAACTTCAATTTCTTGATTAGCAAATGCTCCCTTTTGTTTTTGCTTCGACTGTAGCACCCCTACATTCGTCTTCATCCCCTCACCCTGCTGGCTTGATGTGAATTATTTTCACAATTTATCCTAACTTGGGGGATGTCCAATGCATGCAATGTTATATTTGATCGCATACAACTTGTTTTATAATTACATTTTTGGATGGCTGGTACTAGTGAATGATAATTTCAAACATACATGGTGCTTCTAAAATCTGGTGTGAAAAATTAATAAGGTGATTGTCCGAATAATATCATAGTGGGTCTTTTCTACGACTATTCCACTAGAGTAAATTGATAACTGACAAAATTTGAAGGTTTTTAACTGGCAATTTTTTGTCTTGTCGCGGCAATTTTCTGACGTTTGATATATCAAATCTATGTGTATAAAATTCAATCACTTTGTGATAGAATTCAATATAAAATCTTTGTTAGTGGTTTCTAAGGAAACTAAGTTGTTTATTTATTCATTTAACTGTCTAAAAATTATTAAAACTGTTTCAAAAATTTAAATAAGTATCATTAACATGAATAATACAAGATTTGGAAATAATTCAATAAATGAAATAGAGAGTACAATTAAGCAAAGTATACCGCGAAATATAATGAAGACAAAAAAGTCTGCGTGGGAACAGTTTAGAATATTTCTGGACGCACGTAATTATACGTTAGAAATGGATACTCCTGAACAAGTTATAGCAAAAGTTCTTGAAGATTATGGTTTTAACATGAAAAAAAGAGATGGAACTGATTATACTAAAGCTAGTATGAAAACACTTTGGAATACGACTGCTCAAATGGTTCAGGAAAAATATTTTCTAGAATTTAACATCAAAATTAATCCATTTAAAGATATTACCTATGAATTTGCTAGATTGGCTAGGGATACAAAACGAAAAAAGCTTCAGGCTAAACCTGAAACCAGAAAAAGAAGTTCTAACGCGTTTACCAAAGAAGAATTAATGGAAATGGTAGAAAGCTATTCTGAAGATAATCCTGATGGGTTACAAAAAAAGTTTTTTCATTTATGTTCGTTCGAATTAGCATGGCGTGGAAATGAAGCTGCTAATTGTGATATTAATTACTTCAAAAAAGAATATGATAATTGAGGTAATTTTACTGGCAGGGTAGAATATAATCCAATCTTTTCCAAAACGACACAAGGAGGATCAAAAGCTTCATCTGGCAGTAAGTGGCTGGTAAGAAATAATGCTAACAACAATTTGTGTCCCGTTCGTTAATTTTTAAAACTAATTGAAAAAAGAGAATCCAATCCTTATCTAACAACAACAAGATTATTTTTAACAGTACATCCAAATTGTGAGAGAGGAATATGGTACAAAAATTCACTATTGGGAATTAATACAATTTCAAAGTGGACGAAAATATCGGCAGAATCAATTGGTATACCTAGACACAGAAAAAATAAAAATAACCAATCATTCTCATAAAGGTTCTGCAATATCTGCATTAGCAAAAGAAGGAGTTGGTGAACAGGAAGTAATTAAGCTTACAGGAGATTCTTCTGCCCATTCCTTGAAACCATATTTACAATTGGATGAAGAACACCATTTCCAACTTATAGAGAACCTTCGAGAAAATAAAAATAAAGCAAAGGAATCCTCAGTTTCTAACCTAAATTCATCACAGGTTATGATGCAAAACAATCCTCAAAATAATGCTACAACGTACAATTATAATAATTGTACTTTTTACATATATAAGTGATTTTTTTTCATAATGTTATTTTTTTGGCTTTGTATATTTGAAGTTTGCAATAAATAAAACGTTTAAACATATGATTTTTCAGTTTTTCTCTCGTGAAATAGTCATGTCGAATACCACTCAATTAAAAATTTTGTAAGGTAAAATTTTTCTCTTGTATTCAAGTTTGTTGCTTTTAGGTAATTTTGTTCATGGCATTCAATCCAAAAAATGTCATTCACAAAATTGCCAAGCAACAAACTTTCAGGACAATCGAAAAATTTTGCCGACAAAATTTTCACTCTCGTGGTATTATATACGACAATATTTTTTTTCCAGCCCACCCCACTTCGATATAATATCCCTAAAAGGTACTGAGTTTAATTGATTCCTTATTTTTTTTCTCAGATTTGAGTAATGCCGGAAACTTGACATTTTGTTATTAAAGTGCGCTCGAGCCGGCATTTTTATAACATTATGAGTGCACAAGAAGTTTCACGCATAAGTTAACTCTTATTTATAATGAAATTGTAACTTTCACATAATACTTAAAGAATTTTTAACAAATGTAAATGGCGCCAAAAATTTTTCAACATCTAAGACAACCAAATCTTAATTCTCTTCTGTCTTTTTCTCACCTGTTTATCAATTTTTAACCCTTGCTAACCAACCCTTACGTTCACTAGAATTTGTATACCGTGCTGTTATCGGGTGGTGAAGTAGTACCCAAGGCATACATCCGAGTACTCATCATCCATGAATTCTAGTTTTGTGAAAATTCATCCGAACAAATTCAAGTAGATCACCAGCACTGCGAACACCAGCTCTGCATAGAATTTCAATGTAGCATCGGTGGTTCAGTGGTAGAATGCTTGCCTTCCACGCGGGCGGCCCGGGTTCGATTCCCGGCCGAAGCATATGAATCGCTGCTTCGTAAACGAGAGAGAGACTCAGGAGAGAGCACACGCACGCAAGCAAGGCACATAACGAACCAACGTAACGTAACGTAACGGTCAGAACTTTTGCGTCACGACCCCCGGTCGCTCAAACATAACCTGACGTGAATAACTAAAGTTCCAATAATAAATATCACACAGTTGCACACTATACTTTTTATACAACTGCACAACCTGTGACCAGTGTGTAGATGCCTTCAATTTTTTTGACAACTTTCCAAAATATACTAAAAGTAGGTACACTTCCCGGAAAAGATCTTATTTTTGTATTTCTTCTCCTCTCTATAAATTTCTCGTATGCCAATTCATACTTTTTTTTTCATATTTCCGGCCACATATCTAAAGATACTTCTGCAGCTTTTTCCAATATATCTGGCGAAGTATCTGTCAATATCCATATAATTTACATTATGAATAAGTACTTTCATGTCTTGTTAAACTATATTTTCAATAGAAATTGGGATTTTTATCGAAGCACGATCAAACCTACCTTTCACAATTTGAAAACTTCTTATATAATCTGACAGTTTTGTGACAACTAAGTAGGTATTTAAAGATGTCAGTTTTTGCCGACGTTATTTTATTCTCCATATAAATGTATGTGGCGTGGGCAAAGTGCTGTGAGAAATAATTTTTCTCACAGTATTAGCAACATTTGGTTTTAAAATTAAGTGAGCTATGAGAAATACGTCACTTTCCATAGCAGTTGTAGTGAAAGTTTTTTGTTATATTTCAATATTTTTGGAACTTTTGCCACCGAAAATTCCCAATATATACAAAAACAAATCTATGGATTAGGGAAGGCTTGAACTACCAACTGCCTCCAGGACAGTTGGGGTACTCGCACCGGTAACTCTTAAGCCGGAGAAGGGGTGGTCCGGTGAACTAAAGAATGTTGAGGGCGCCAGATAAATTGCAGCGAATACCCAATGCACAATAGACTAGTCACCAATCCATCAAAAGACTAGTCAACAAGTAATACCTTACCACTGCAAATCCATTCGATATTGTAAACCATATAAATAAGAAAATGTTGACTCAATCTGGATTATTTTAATAATAAAAAAAAACATATATTAGATATCAACATATTCATTCAATATCTAAGTAGAATGATATCTCTTATTCTAGCAATACTATAAAGTAAAAAAATATAAGTATGAAAAATAGCATCATAACCTAATAACCTGATTCTCGGGATTTTTTAACGGCTAAATACGACACCTAAGGTTGAAGTGTAACCACGAAATATGCGCATAAAACCAGTGGGCGACGACGCATGAGCTCAGGCGCGGCTACTGTGAATAAGAATACGGAAAAAACAGATTGTAAATACGCAACCTTAGAAAACGCTTACATTGTTCTAAAGCTGACAAATGGATATAACCAAACAAATATATAATTGGCAATACAATGTGTACAAAAATGAATTATCTTTCCAATTAATGATAATTGACCAAGGCGTCACTACTCTTATGTAATACTTATATCTTTGCCGGAAACATACGGAATAAAAGTAAAATAAACTAAATGTTCGTATATAAAGATAATTTAAAAATTGAAGTAAACTTGCGTGTAACCACTTGTGGGGACATCCAGTCAAGTCTGTAATCTATAACAGTGGAATAACCAGTGTATATTCCAGTAGGTACATCTAAACCACTCTGCAATGGACCAAACTGCCAACGTCAACTAACATAGGATCTGCATAACCAACCAAGACTGATACTCAATGTAGCATTGCTAGTGACTGAACTTATGTTGAAGAAGATAAGTTGAAAAGGGGAAAAAAAAAACCTAAAAGCAAATGTTCCAGTTAGCACTCCGCAACATTGATATATACAAGATAAATGCATTTATACTTAGTAAAATTGAGTAATAGATCAGGCATAAATCATAGCAATAACGACTGCTAAATAAAAACTAAATTATAAAATAACTAAGGCAAAACCCACTTTCAATTTAATTCCCCCCAATTCATGTTACCAAAATGTATTATTGAACCAATAAACCATTAAAAGTGGTATTATAATATTTTATGAAACAAGACATTTATTTCTGGGAATTCAGATTAATTTTTGATATCTTGCAACAATGCAATCCCAAAATTATCTTTAAGTACTAAAAGTTTCTATATACAAAAACGAAAAACAAGAATTTAATAGACTAGTATGTAAAAAAAAACGATATTCAACATACCCTTCCTGGTCAGGGATCCTTGGGGTTTATATTGTCCAGTAATTTAAGACCTAATATCCAGTTGGAAAATAGACCAAATTGACTCCCTATATCTGCAATTTCACCTGCGGCGACTAAAATCCTCCAAGGAGATGTTTTTGGGAAAACCACTACCAATGTATACTACCAATTGTAGATTTTCCCTAAACGATTATGAGGAACTTTCGAAATTATCCCAACTAAGGATGGACACAAATTTCCAAAAGGAATCAAAAGTTCTCTTCGCACCTGGTGATTCTGCTAATTACAAAAATGGCCGAGCCTCGAGGTATCTCTTCTCGATCACCTTCTCATGACCCTTCCAGAAAATAATATAGGCCAGTACTCTAAGTCAAACGAAAAATTATGGAAACGGAAATGATAAAAATGATCATTACAGAACAATAATAGTAGTACAACACGTAAAAAATACTGTTATTATAGTTTTATTTCTTCCTCAGTTATAATGGCAAGTAAAAAGATATTATTGAGTACTTTAAATAAGCAATATTGAAATATTTTGTGACAACCTAATTTGGCAACACCTATCAATCTCTGCGCGATTAGAAATATCGACAAAATTAATACATTTTTGATGCGTACTGTCATCAAAACCATTGTGTAGACCAGTAGTTGGCCAATTTGAATAAGTAATTAAAAATAAATAATTCAACGTTGAAATTTAACGTTACAGTTCCCCTCCTTTCGTCAAAGAAGATTAACTGCAATCAGTTAATCTTCATCTGGCGGTTGTCCTACAGTATACGGTTTCAAATCCTTAGTGTGCCAAACTCCAAAATTTTTTCCTGCACTGTCTCGCAGCTCGTAAGTCCAGGGTGACAAACGCTTACTTATTGCATACGGTCCAACAAAACGAGGAGCTAACTTCCTGGAGAAATGTTTACTAGCGTCCGATAGAACATAATTTCGCTTCCAAACCAATGAATTTGGTAGATATTCAATTTGTCTACGTCTCAGATTATAGTCATTGCAAGACTTATTATTGGCTATTTCCAATCGTTTTTTAACATCCTGATACATTTCCCTAAAAAGCAAATTTCTACTTTTCTCTGGAGTCTGCGTGCCATTCTCTGAGGAAACAACTGCATTAGAATTATAATCGGCTCCTGACAACATCATGCTTCGACCAAAGTTCATGAAATATGGCGTCAGCTTAGTAACCTCGTGTGTGGAAGTGCGTATGGCGCAAGAAACTTGTGCAATATGCTCGTCCCAATTTCGGTGGTTATCAGAAATATACGACGCAATCATAGTTTTAATAACACGATTAGTCCTTTCACATGGGTTGGCCCTAGGATGATAGTTTGCATTGAATTTCAAGTGACAGTTATACTTAGAAGCGAGACGGGAAAATTCCTTACTACGGTATTGAGGACCATTGTCACAAACTATTATTCTCGGAACTCCATACACAAGAAATACCTTCTCTTCAATCTCACGAACAACTGAGGAAGCGATAGCTTTCCTAAGTGGAAATAACAGAGTGTACTTTGAGAGATAATCTGTGATCACCAATATAAAACAATTTCCCCTAGTTGATCTAGGCAATGGACCAATTAAATCGGTGCACACCATTTCCCAAGGTCTGTTAACTTTTGGATGTGATACCATTTTGTCAACTGGTCTTTCTTGTGAGACTTTGTGAGCAGCGCACACTGCACAATGCTTCACATACTTAGCGATGTCTGATCTCATCTTAGGCCAATAATAACGAGTAGCAACTCTGTGAAAAGTTTTAAAGACTCCCGTGTGACCTGAAGTAGGAGGATCATGAGCAGTTGAAATTATACGGTGTCTATCAACCTTTGGAACAACGATTTTCCAAGATTCGAATGGAGCCAGGGATTTAGTATACCTGTCAACCACATGCTTCCAAAGACGACCATCTTCTTCACGCCAAGACTGAAATTTCAGGGGATTACTTTTGACCTTACAAACCATAGACTGATACCATTTCTCACCAGAGCCATCCGAAACAGGATATACCTTTTCTTCGCCTTCTACAATAACTTCATCTATAAACGGAACTGACCGAGACAACGCATCAGGTACAACGTGATCCTTACCTTTTCTATGGATTATTTTAAAATCATATTGCTGCATCTTGACCGCCCATCGAGCAAAGCGACCCTTTGGACTCTGTAAATTTTGTAACCAAACGAGACTGTAGTGATCAGTTATTACAGTGAAAGGCACTCCTTCCAAATAGGGTCTTAAGTGTTCAATGGCCCATACTACTGCTAGACATTCCCGTTCTGTAGTCGAATAATTTCTTTCTTGAGGGGTTAGTGATCTGCTGAGATAACAGATTACTTTATCTCCCTCTTCGTGCGGCTGGCTGAGCACAGCGCCAAGGCCAAAACCACTAATATCTGTTTGGACAGCGAACGGCTTAGAGTAATCAGGACAACTGAGGATGGGTGCCGAAACCAAACATTCCTTGATGTGTCGAAAAGACACCTCACAATCTTGAGTCCATTCAAAAGCACGATTTTTCCTAATAAGGTTGGTGATAGGTGCCATAATAGTCGAAAAATTTGGGATAAACCTTCGATACCACGAGAAGGTGCCTACAATCCTACGAACCTCAGAAACAGTAGTCGGAATGGTCATTGATAACATGGCTTTCACTTTGTCGGGATCAACATGCAAACCTCTCCGGTCAACCACATATCCCAGATAACGCATTTCTGGCCAGCAAAATTGACATTTTTCGATACTGACCGTGATGTTCGCTTCCCTAAGCCTACGAAAAACCTCATCTAAAACTTTAAGATGGTCTTCAAAAGTTTGGGTACATACAACGATATCATCAAGATAAACGAAGACATGAGGTTCGAGACCATGACCCAAAACGTTATCAATTAATCTCTGCCATGTTGCTGGAGCATTATGAAACCCAAAAGGAAGCCTCTTGAATTGAAATAGCCCTCTGTTCGGTACAGTGAAAGCCGTATACTGACGGGAAGACTCGGCAACAGGAACCTGCCAATAAGCTGACTTCACGTCCAAGCTTGACAGATACCTGGCATCTCTCAACTTATCCAGAGTGTCAGAAATTAAGGGAAGAGGATAACTATCCCTCACAGTTACCGCGTTAAGTTTCCTATAGTCTACGCAGAACCGATAAGAGCCATCCTTTTTCTTGACTAGTAATATCGGCGAAGACCAAGGGCTGTTGCTGGGTTCAACGACCCCTAATTTGAGCATCTTATCCAACTCTATGTCTATTTGATTCTGCACGACTGGGTTAACCCTATAATATCGCTGTTTGATTGGTAAGCTGTCAGTGACAATTACATGCTCAGTTCGATTTGTACATCCTAACTTATCACCCATTAATGCTATATTTCTATCTATTACAGTTTTAAGCCTATGCTGCTCCAATAAGGTGAGCAACGTTTTAGGGGTAATATGTTCTATCGCACTGAGTAGAGCAGGCTCGGCAGAAAAATGCCATTCGTTGTGACGAAGGTCTGGAATTATTCCCATAATATTCCAAAAATTAACTCCTAAAATGAGAATATGTGCTAACTCAGGAACTACTAAAGCTTGTACAAGACGAAGACGACCTCTTAGAACAATAGGAAGCTCAACCGTACCAATAATTTGAACAGAGTCTCCGTTAGCGACAGTACAAATACTACTCCCACTTTTAGATAACGGCAATCCTAAATCGCGAAATAACTCCCAGCCTTTTCCACCCAAAATTGTCCTCGAAGCTCCGGAATCTAGAAGGCCTAATACAATTTCACCCAGTATCTCCACCTTAAGGTAAGGACGTTCATCATCAACCGCGTGATCTAAAACATAATCAACTACTGCTTGAAACTTAATGATCGAGCTACTACGTTCGACACACCCACCTCGATCACTTAGGTGCGCCTGCGCTCGTTTCCCTTGCTGGTACAATCTGGACAAGTTTTTACTGTATAGCCCTCCTTCTTGCACCTATAACAGAACTTTTTACTGCTGCCACTCAAGCAACCTATTGCTTTGTGACCAGGCTGATTACATTTGAAACATGTAAGTTTATTTGAAATATCTGCTGTGGGTACTGGAAAGACTTCGTCTACAGCTTCTTCGCGTATTGCAACATACGCTAAGTCTGGTTCCAGGCAATTTGATCTCCTAGATGGAGGGTTATAACTTTCCATAGCTGCTTTTCTGGTTTCCAGTTTCCGACCTAAGCATAATAACTCATTAACACTATTTATATCGGCTAGACCCAACTGACTTTGGTAGAAAGGAGCAATATTCCGGAGTAAAATCTTTAATTTTGCATCTTCAGAAATATGACAAGTCAGACGCTTGAAGTACCCTGCCATAATAGCTAAATAGATACCCATACTTTCGTCTGGTCCTTGTGTCCTTCTTTTGATCTCTTCAAAGAGTTTTTCATTATAATCGACTGTTAAATACTCTTCTCTCAACAATGCAACAAATTCATCCCAAGTACTGACTTCAGTCCTATAGGCTAGGTAAAACTGATATGCTCTTCCGGTAAACAGATCTATACCACTAGACAGTAACATATCTTTACTTACTTGCCGAGAGACCCTATATTCCTCTACTCTTTCAAGGAAACTTGAGTGAGATATACCTTTGCTATCTCCAGAAAATTTAATGCCCCATTTACTGGGAAGAATAGTTTTCATATTAGACCTACTACTAACCAAATCTTCAGAAGCACTTGCAGCGTTATTTGTCCCAGCAGTGATATTGCTCATCGTGGATCTACGATTTAGTGACAAATTTTGGAATGCTGGTCCACCCTCTTCAAGCACATCTAGTTGAGGGGGTACGGAGCGTCTGGAATTCTCATAATCAGCTGCCTTAGACTGCAAGGTATCTAAAAGACTCAAAGTTTTAGAAAGTAACAACGCTTTTCTTTCTCTTTCAACATCACTTTTGAAGTCTGTGATATTTTCTATACGACCAAGAACATGTGACAACTGCGAATAATACTTTTGATAATTACCAGATATCTGAGAACCCAAGAATTCATTGACATCTAATTCTACCGAACTTAATTTCAACTCCACCGCTTCCAAATCTTCCGCAGCAGTGAAGGGATAGTCCGGATAACTTACGGAACTATCCTCTTTTTCCAACTGCATTGCCATTCTTAGATTACGACGCATTTCCATAACTGTACCAGTTGCAATACCTCTTACAGTTAACTCGTATACGAGCTCATCTTGTAATAACCTATTTATCACTAAACGTCGAGCCATTATAATAACCTCCGAAATATACCAAAAAAAAAACGTGGCCCCACGTTGGGCGCCAAAAATGCCACCGAAAATTCCCAATATATACAAAAACAAATCTATGGATTAGGGAAGGCTTGAACTACCAACTGCCTCCAGGACAGTTGGGGTACTCGCACCGGTAACTCTTAAGCCGGAGAAGGGGTGGTCCGGTGAACTAAAGAATGTTGAGGGCGCCAGATAAATTGCAGCGAATACCCAATGCACAATAGACTAGTCACCAATCCATCAAAAGACTAGTCAACAAGTAATACCTTACCACTGCAAATCAATTCGATATTGTAAACCATATAAATAAGAAAATGTTGACTCAATCTGGATTATTTTAATAATAAAAAAAAACATATATTAGATATCAACATATTCATTCAATATCTAAGTAGAATGATATCTCTTATTCTAGCAATACTATAAAGTAAAAAAATATAAGTATGAAAAATAGCATCATAACCTAATAACCTGATTCTCGGGATTTTTTAACGGCTAAATACGACACCTAAGGTTGAAGTGTAACCACGAAATATGCGCATAAAACCAGTGGGCGACGACGCATGAGCTCAGGCGCGGCTACTGTAAATAAGAATACGGAAAAACCAGATTGTAAATACGCAACCTTAGAAAACGCTTACATTGTTCTAAAGCTGACAAATGGATATAACCAAACAAATATATAATTGGCAATACAATGTGTACAAAAATGAATTATCTTTCCAATTAATGATAATTGACCAAGGCGTCACTACTCTTATGTAATACTTATATCTTTGCCGGAAACATACGGAATAAAAGTAAAATAAACTAAATGTTCGTATATAAAGATAATTTAAAAATTGAAGTAAACTTGCGTGTAACCACTTGTGGGGACATCCAGTCAAGTCTGTAATCTATAACAGTGGAATAACCAGTGTATATTCCAGTAGGTACATCTAAACCACTCTGCAATGGACCAAACTGCCAACGTCAACTAACATAGGATCTGCATAACCAACCAAGACTGATACTCAATGTAGCATTGCTAGTGACTGAACTTATGTTGAAGAAGATAAGTTGAAAAGGGGAAAAAAAAACCTAAAAGCAAATGTTTCAGTTAGCACTCCGCAACATTGATATATACAAGATAAATGCATTTATACTCAGTAAAATTGAGTAATAGATCAGGCATAAATCATAGCAATAACGACTGCTAAATAAAAACTAAATTATAAAATAACTAAGGCAAAACCCACTTTCAATTTAATTCCCCCCAATTCATGTTACCAAAATGTATTATTGAACCAATAAACCATTAAAAGTGGTATTATAATATTATGAAACAAGACATTTATTTCTGGGAATTCAGATTAATTTTTGATATCTTGCAACAATGCAATCCCAAAATTATCTTTAAGTACTAAAAGTTTCTATATACAAAAACGAAAAACAAGAATTTAATAGACTAGTATGTAAAAAAAAACGATATTCAACATACCCTTCCTGGTCAGGGATCCTTGGGGTTTATATTGTCCAGTAATTTAAGACCTAATATCCAGTTGGAAAATAGACCAAATTGACTCCCTATATCTGCAATTTCACCTGCGGCGACTAAAATCCTCCAAGGAGATGTTTTTGGGAAAACCACTACCAATGTATACTACCAATTGTAGATTTTCCCTAAACGATTATGAGGAACTTTCGAAATTATCCCAACTAAGGATGGACACAAATTTCCAAAAGAAATCAAAAGTTCTCTTCGCACCTGGTGATTCTGCTAATTACAAAAATGGCCGAGCCTCGAGGTATCTCTTCTCGATCACCTTCTCATGACCCTTCCAGAAAATAATATAGGCCAGTACTCTAAGTCAAACGAAAAATTATGGAAACGGAAATGATAAAAATGATCATTACAGAACAATAATAGTAGTACAACACGTAAAAAATAATGTTATTATAGTTTTATTTCTTCCTCAGTTATAATGGCAAGTTAAAAGATATTATTGAGTACTTTAAATAAGCAATATTGAAATATGTTGTGACAACCTAATTTGGCAATACCTATCAATCTCTGCGCGATTAGAAATATCGACAAAATTAATACATTTTTGATGCGTACTGTCATCAAAACCATTGTGTAGACCAGTAGTTGGCCAATTTGAATAAGTAATTAAAAATAAATAATTTAACGTTGAAATTGAACGTTACACTTTAGTTCTTTACGTCAGGTTATATTTGAGCGATATCTGACCGTTACGTTAAGTTAAGTTACGTTAAGTGCTTCGTTATGTGCCTTGCTTGCGTGCGTGTGCTCTCTCCTGAGTCTCTCTCTCTCTCTCGTTTACGCAGCAGTGATTCATATACTCCGGCCGGGATTCGAACCCGGGCCGCCCGCGTGGAATGCGAGCATTCTACCACTGAACCACCGATGCTATATTAAAATTTTATGCAAAGGTAGTATTTGCAGTGCTGGTGATCTACTTGAATTTGATCGGATGAATTTTTACTATTATTTCCATAATTTTTTTTGCGCGATTAAGGGAGCACATTTACTTTTCGAAATACAGGGTGTTGAAATTTTGAAAACTTGAATGCTTTAATTCGATAACTTTAAAATGGATGGATGAATTGATTTGTCATTTGGCAGGTTGTTTTCAAATGTAAAAGGGCATATTTTGAAAGAAATAGTAGTTTGTGAAACTAGTGTGGATATGATGGCCATATCGCACGAGGACGAAGTTTGAGCACGACGCCGTAGGCGGAGTGCTCAATCTTTCAAGTGCGATATGGACAATCCACACGAGTCGAACAGCATATTTTTTCTACGACCCACTTAAGAAAAAATATAGAAAATAAAAATTTCTATAAACTGTAATATACCTAACTTCAAATTAAAAATTTAACAATTCAATTTTATGTTTACATGTCCAATTTGTATAATGCTACGGTTTCCTTTTTTAAATATACGATGCTGTTATAAGTAGATGTTGCCAGTCGGACTCCCTCATGAAGGGTACCGTACCATTATCTATAATAATGAATATTCTGCTAAATATTTCAAACGTCTACCTGTTTTCGTTATTAAAAACAAGCAGAATAATTATTTAAAAATAAAATTAACAATAAAAAAAACTTCCTCACGGGGAATCGAACCTGGGTCTACTGCGTGAGAGACTCGTATGATTACTACTCAACCACCAAAGAATATGCAAATCGTTTATCTATAACGTCAGATGTATTACATAATTTTTGCTTAAAAGGAACTAAAGTTCCTACCGTGTGTCCCGCGACACGTTCTACCTTTTTGGTTTGTTCAGGAAACGCTGTAGTATTGCGTTGCTGAAACTCATTTTCTACCCTTGTGACACAATATACTGTATTGACCCGTTTTCTTGATGTATAAATTGGATATTTTCACGTTATACTTTCCATAGAAACTATCTGTAGCCAGCGTGAATATGTTGACGTGCCAGAAACACAGTTTTGTTGGGCACTGGTTTAAAAAAAATTTAAGAAGTAAGTATAAAAAAGTATAATGGCTTTCATTGTCAGCGTATGGAAGTATTTGTTCTGTGCTGGAATGGTTTCTGCAATATTTATCATTATCCATTACTTTGTAATCAATAAGAAGTAAATTTTTTGACTTGCCAAGCTATCTGTATCTGTAAAGTAGGGAGGGTGAATGTGTCCACTAGCCCCATAGTAGGGAGGTGTTTCCTTAGTTGACAGTGACCAGTCAGAAATCCTACTGTTAAACGCAGGTTTTTCCTGGTCATCGCCAAATATTTCTTCGGCGCCAGCTTCCCAGGGTCGCCCAGGGTGATCCTGGCAAGAATGCATCCTTTGATTCCATCCCATCTCTTAAGGGATTGAGCATGGGTGTAACGTTTGGCTAGTTCCGCAATTGTCGAAGTCGTTAGGCCGTAGGTGTCACTGGGTCCTAGAATTTTTAGTCCAGCGGCCTCCCTGGCTAAAGAATCAGCAATGCGATTTCCTTTACTCCTGTCGTGCCCTTTAACCCACCTCAGGATAATATTGTTATCTGCCGAGGCGTCTGCTAAATCTTGGTGGCACTCTAGTACTAGCCTCGATATAACACGTTGTCTGTTCAAGGCTAATAGGGCTTGTCTACTATCAGTGCAGATTATTATGTTTTTGCCAGAAATTCCTCTTCTGGTTAGTTCTTTTGTGGCAATTGAGATACCAGCCAGTTCTGTTTGAACCACGCTGGTATTGTTTCCCATTCCCCACTTAATCTTTAGGCTTAGTGCTCTCGAGTAAACTCCACATCCTGAGCCTCTGTCTCTGTGTTCTGTTTTATTTGAATTTTGTAGGGTTTGTTAAACAAAAACCTGGGTTCAATTGCATCGTTTGCTGCCTGCAGCAGAGGTAGCGCAGTGAGCGCTTCCTGCCATAGGCTTAACCTCAATTGGCCCACTCCTACTTCGGGGTTTACACTTACTTGCCAAGCTATTCGCGCTAGCTACGATACTCTTGAAACTTCATTTCAAAATACGACACAATATCGCTGGTGCTATTTTGAAATAATATCATGTTTGAACCGATGTAAAAATAAGTACAAAAAATTTGGACTAACTATTAAAAATTACAATTACAATAAAATAATATTCAGTGCATAAGAAATTGAGAATTAAAATAATATATTCAAATAAGAGATAATCAACTATAGTGTATATTGATGAACAAACTGAAGCAAATCACATTACACCAATAATGTTATGATGGTCATTGTTATGATTTTGTGTCCTTCTCGCTACAGAAGATATCTAGGTGTTACATAACCACAGCTATAATGGCAAATGAACATGCTAATTGATCGAATAATACTGGATTCTATCCTACAGTCCCTCCGGCTTATATGTAACATAATTGAATTATCTTCGCAGATCTATATTAATGTAAAGTTCACGCGTATAATAAGATGAAAATTCCTAATTATAGCCATGATGACACAATCAGGAGTTCTGGGTCACCACTTTGACTTTTTAATTGGCAAGTGATTTCTTTCTAATTTTGTGGGTCATATTGGGGTCAGTTTTAATTTTTTTTGTATGAGATATTCATATGATCGAATTTTGGTTCTAGCAGAAATGGTATAAGAATAAAACAATTCAATGGAACACTTCTACGGAATGAATGACCGTTCCATCCGCCAGTTTCTTGCCCTTATGAACTTCGTGCCCGGGTACTTACGCTACCATGGCAACGCATTGGTTGTGCTTACTAGCTTAGAGTTGTCCCCTTTGGAATGGAGTATCTTCAATGCAGCTTGGCTGTCTGTAAAGATGGCAATTGAACGGTAGTCCTTCCTCAATATAAATTTATTCAACTCAGCAACTCTAACCATCCATTTTTCTTCTATATGCTATTAGCAGATAACAAAAATCCCTATTCTTATTTGCGTGTATAAAAGCATAGTTCATCTAACCGTTATTTGGTATGGTTTTTCCAATAGCCTTTTTGATGTGCGTCATCGATTGTTAATGTCCTTATAACACATTACGTTGGAAGAACTGGAAAAAAGGCAGGTCTGTGATTAATCCTGATGAAAATATCACAATAATGAGCTGTTTGAATGTATTACAAACGTTAACCCTAATCTTTGACTTACATAAATTTGATTGATTGATGTTCACATTACGTGCAAGCGCAACCTATCAATCGGAAGTTCAAAATACTATGGAGGCGTTCCCTTTGTAGCGGCAATGTGTCTTACGTCTTTTTCTACTGTTTCACTGAGTTTTCGTCAGGTCTGTACTTTATTGTTTACACGGTCCATTATTATTCATGAAAAGTAAATATTATTCTTATTGTTATATATTTATGAGTAGAACAAAAATATGCCTGGATACACGGAAAAACATCAGCATTTTGGAAGTTCTCAAGTATTTTCAGTTAGAGAAAGAAGCTGGTAATTATTAATTTTATAGCCTTTTCGAATATTGCTGAATACGATTCTGAAGATTTTATTCGTCAAATTTGAGGTTAGCTTTTTGTCAAAATAGTAAATAAAATAAACGACATACTCAAAACCCGGATATACGTCACAAACGATGACGCACACCAAGAAGGCAGTTATGTGATGATAATGATGTTAAAGTAGCATACAGGAAGATACTTTGTACATTGGGATGTTTTTTGTGATACTTATAAGATTCCTGAAATATTTTGATTCTGAATCCAAGATACCTTCATAAGTCTCGCACTCACTGTTACTATCAGATCCTAAAATCATCAACCACAATATCAGGAGATGGTTTCTTTATGATATACTTTTGTTTTATTTCCTTAACATGTTCACATCGAGTTTTCTATTGAAAATCCGAAAATAAATTGAAAAACAATGAAACGAAGATTATTGTTACAGTTATTTTAGCGAAAATATGGCGTACCGTTTTGATATTTAATAACATCGTTTAAAAAGCGAAAAAATTGATATGTCTTTTTTTTTATTTCAATTATTCTGTTAATTGATTAAAATTATGTGCTTCATTATTTTAATACAACTATTGTCATAATAAAAAATATAATAGAAATCCTATTTAAAATTATAGAATACATGATGAAAATTCAAGAATTGAAATTATGGAAAAGATAATAGATATTTAAAATCTATTAATGTATAGATGATGCCTATACAATATTAATTCACGTGCTTGAAATCGGTGAAGGATAATCTCACTTCTTGCATCTCTATTATGTTTTACACTATTCCAATTCTTCTATTATGTATTTCATAATTCCAATTCTTGAGTTTATGTTTTTCATAATTTCAATACACGTCTTTCTATTATGTGAAACATAATAGGAATTGCCGATTGAAAATTATGGAGAACACAGTGTTAATTCGAGGAATAAAATTATTGAAAGCATAATTGAGATTCAATTTCCATTATGTATCAAGGATTATTCACAATTTTGCACTGAAATACGATGAGAAAAATCTCAAAACATAATGGGAATTCGAATTCTCATTGAATTTTCCAATTTTTCGATTATTGAATTTTCGATAATAATACAACAAGTGTGTTAATGATTATCGGAATACAAATGCCGAAATACAAAATCGAAAACATGGTGATATCAATACCCATATTTGAACCAATCGAAGGCGCGTATTTTGTATTGAGTGAAATGATCATATATAATACCACGAGAGTGAAAATTTTGTCGGCAAAATTTATCGATTGTCATGAAAGTTTGTTGCTTGGCAATTTTGCGAATGACATTTTTAACAAAAACACGAGCCGTCAGGCGAGTGGTTTTGGACTAAATGTCATGAGCAAAATTACCTAAAAGCAACAAACTTGAATACGACAAGAGAAAAATTTAACCTTACAAAATTTTTAATTGAGTGGTATTCGACATGACTATTTCACGAGAGAAAAACTAAAAAATCATATGTTTAAACGTTTTATTTATTGCAAACTTCAATTATACAAAGCCAAAAAAATAATAACATTACGAAAAGAAAATTACTTATTTATGTTAAAAGTACAATTATTATAATTGTACGTTGTAGCATTATTTTGGGGATTGTTTTGCATCATAACCTGTGATGAATTTAAGTTAGAAACTGAGGATTCCTTTTTTTTATTTTCATTTTCTCGAAGGTTCTCTATAAGTTGGAAATGGTGTTCTTCATTCAATTGTAAATATGGTTTCAAAGAATGGGCAGAAGAATGTCGTTCACCAACTCCTTCCTTTGCTAATGCAGATATTGCAGAAGCTCTATGTGAATGATAGGTTATTTTAATTTTTTTTGTGTCTATACCAATTGATTCTGCCGATATTTGCATGCACTTTGAAATTGTATTAATTCCCAATGGTGAATTTCTGTACCATATTCCATTCTCCCAATTTGGATGTACTGGTAAAAATAATCTTGTTGTTGTTAGATAAGGATTAGATTCTCTTTTTTCAATAATTTTCGAAAATAAACGAACGGGACACAAATTGTTGTTAGCATTATTTCTTACCAGCCACCTACTGCCAGATAAAGCTTTTGATCCTCCTTGTGTCGTTTTGGAAAATATTGGATTATATTCTACCCTGCCAGTAAAATTACCTTTATTATCATATCCTTTTTTAAAGTAATTAATATCGAATTAGCAGCTTCATTTCCACGCCATGCTAATTCGAACGAACATAAATGAAAAAACTTTTTTTGTAACCCATCAGGATTATCTTCAGAATAGCTTTCTACCATTTCCATCAATTCTTCTTTGGTAAACGCGTTAGAACTTTTTTTTCTGGTTTCAGGTTCAGCCTGAAGCTTTTTACGTTTTGTATCCCTGGCAGATCTAGCAAATTTATAGGTGATATCTTCAAATGAATCAATTTTGATGTTAAATTCTAGAAAATATTTTTCCTGAACCATTTGAGCAGTCGTATTCCAAAGTTTTTTCACACTAGCTTCAGTATAATCAGTTCCATCTCTTTTTTTCATGTTAAAACCATAATCTTCAAGAATTTTTGCTATAACTTGTTCAGAAGTATCCTTTTCTAACGTATGATTACGTGCGTCCAGAAACATTCCAAACTGTCCCCACGCAGACTTTTTTGTCTTCATTGTATTTCGCGGTATACTTTGCTCAATTATTGTACTCCCTATTTCATTTATTGAATTATTTCCAAATCTTGTATTATTCATGTCAATAATAATTATTTAAATTTTTGAAACAGTTTTAATAATTTTCAGACAGTTAAATAAATAAATAAGCAACTTAGTTTCCTTAGAAACCACTAACAAAGATTTTATTTTGAGTTTTATCACAGAGTGATAGAATTTTATACACATAGATTTGATATATCAAACGTCAAAAAATTGCCGCGACAAGACAAAAAATTGCCAGTTCAAAACCTTCAAATTTTGTCAGTTATCAATTTACTCTAGGGAAATAGTCATTATAATTCACATAATTTCAAATCGGCAATTTCCATTATGTTCTCCATAAAAAATACGTGTTTTGAAATTAGGAGATACATACCTAATATTAATTCTTCAATGGAATAATCACGGTTTCAAAGTTTTTGAGAAGTAATATATTCTCATTTTGCTGTTTTTAACGATTTAGTAAATACCAAACACCAAAACGATACGCCATATATGCTTATATTTCATATTTCCACTTCACAATGAAAGTAAAGATAACTTATTGTCATCGTATTCTCAGTTTCATCTTACCAATTTTCCACAGTCTAGTGTTCCTGAAAAATATACATTTTAATATCACTCTAAACTTTCTGTTTCTAAGAAAATCTGGAATGCACCGAAAACTCGGGAACTGGCAGCCTTCTAATTACAAGTATGCAGCGAGGGTGTCGGTTAGAAAAAGCCCTTGCCGTCGGTTCTCATTGTATAGTCACCTAGGTGACCCGGTTCGGAGGTGAAAGGTTGCCATAGAGGTGTGCCATCAGCCGTGAACGCCATTCAACAGATGCCAAATATCATTACTGCTGCTGACTACTGCTCAAGTGAAAAGATGATCTCACAAAAGGACAAAGAACGGAGAAACGCAACGCCACATCACCCTAGACGAGAATTCCGAATTGAGAGGCTCTTCAAATTAGGGTTAATAAAAGAGGATTGTTTGATGTTAAAGCAAGACGTACACTTTTATGTGCATCACGATGACCAATTAATTACATGTATTTTCAATATAAAGTTCGAGAGGTTTCAGAATATTCCAATAATTACATTTTTTAACATTTAAACCGATAAATATTTGAGAGTCTAATGAGAAGATGATTCAACTGATTAAACTTTTTATTTTTTCCAGCTTGAAAGTTCTACCTGAATTTTCTCATCAGGGTAAGAGAATATCAAGCTGTAAATTTATTAATATAAGAAAATAATGTCAACTTGAAATATAATTGGATTAGTCAATTTCAAGCTTGTTTAGGAAAATATTGCCAGCTCGAATTAAATATTGCCCATATAGGGGTCATTGATAAAGAATATATCTTATCTAAGTTCTTGAGCCACAACTATAGGGAAGATATGAATAAAATTTTACTCAGCACATATAATTCTCGTTACAAATTCTTATTAGGAGACCACATTCCATTTGAAACCACCAACTATATGAAATACCCGTTTCCCCTTTATATTAAGAGATTAATGGCACAATTGCGAACTGCTAATGTTGAAAATTTGTACATATATATAAATAACACCCCGTATACAATTAAGACAAAACTAACCTGTTCAATTTGCAATCAAATAACACCCGAATCACTCGAAAATATACTTGTCCTGACATGTCCTATGTATAGCGGCTTAAGAACTATACTTGCCAAATCCGGAAGATATTCAGATGATTTAGATGCTCTATTAACCTCAAACGATATCTCGGTATTGAAAAAGATACTTAAATTTCTCAGCGAGGCGATGAAATTAAGATCGTTCATCATAAATGAATAACTGACTGCACCTCAATTCTCTATTACTATTCAATCTATATTGTTTTATTTCTTTAAGACATATTACTTTTTATATTTACTTCTTTTTCTATTTAAGATAACCATAATAAGCAAACAATTTGTAACCATCTCTACACCTTGTTCATGTATAAATTGTAATACCAAAGAGCAATATATAATATTATTATTATTATTATTATATGAGAAAATATATTTATTCAAGCTCATATAGCTTTAGGCATTCTAGGATACCGGGTGATTCAAGAGTAACGAGATATGTCCTAGAGTTCGAGGAAAAAAACTCATCGGAGAATCGGTCTTAGAAGAGTGATTGAAAATGCATTGCAGCAACATTCTGACCTTTCAAGGTCCTGCTTGCAACTATTGACAATCGTTTTACATTTGACAATTATTGCAATTTTCAATGTATTGAAACTAACAATATTCCTATTTATGTTGCGTTCGAAACTTTTGTTCTGTTGGTAACAGAAAATTACCAACGTTTACCCGTAAAGGTCCAGGTCCGTAAATGGAAATAATATAAGTTGGTGATGCTTACGGAAAAATGAGAAGTTGAACTGGAAATTTGAATATCATACCACTCACCATCCATCTATCTATCTGTTATTAACAAAGTTGTCCTCATCATTTTTCCCGTTATGTTTAAAAATAAACACAATTCAGGTGAAGTAATGATAATGGGCTCGTTTACTAAAATGTTTAAATCATTTTTAACTGTCGTAAAACAAAGTGCTAAGGATAAAAATATGATTCTGAAAATTTCATATCAATAGAATATGTCGTTCTTCTAATACAACCAATTTAACAAGCATACCGTAGCGGGGTGAAGACTATGACTGTGACGTCACCGCATATAAAAGTTAATGTGCACTAAAATTACGCTTCTGACTGTAACGACTTGCGACAATAAGTTTACAAGAAAAAATATCTTCGTTACCAGCTATTCCCAAGAAACTGGTATCTGCTGATTGGATATCCGGAGATCTTTATCAGCATCCTAAAGATGTGTATTGGAAATCACAAGACAGACCTAAAGAAAAACGTACTAACCGCAGTGACCTATCCGCAGTGATCAAAACATCAGTCTGTATCGAGTCTCCATAAGAGAAATGGTACTTTCCGCTAATAGCACATAGTATCGACATGGCGACTCAGAACCCCTGGCAGTTGGAACGGGAAGAGGGAAACCTTGATCAGCTCCAATTTAGGAGGCAAATAGCATGCAACATTCTAGAGACATACAAAAAGGATACAAAACGCGGTCCGACAAGACGAAATCCAGACATGGTATTACATTCAAGGTATGACGGCATGAACCATCTAATTATTTACCAAGCAACACAGTCCCGTTGTGGCTATTGCAAGAAAAAGGTTCAATTTATGTGTGAAAAGTGCAACATGCCATTGCATCCAAAAGAGTGCTTAAAGAATTTCCATACAATGTAAATGTGTACTAATAATACCTTCCAGTAATACATTTTACTACTGTCCTTTTAAAAGAACATGTCATATTTTGACATCTAGTGCAAAAAATACTTCTCTAAAATTTTATTGTGCTCTATTAGGTCACAATAGACAATATTGAAAAATATATATAAAGGAAATGGAACAAAATAGTTTCAGTAATATGTGGGTTAAAAAGAATAAGATTGAAAAAAGCGTGTGGTTTTCAATAACCCTCTCAATATGGACTCACGACGTATTTTATAAGCTGATTTATAACGATTCTGATCGAAGAAAGAAAGTATGTTGACTTATCAGTGAATGCTTTGAGTCTTTTTATTCTTTTCTGCCATCGCTTCCGTTTTTTTTGCATCCTTATTAATAAAAATAAATGTTTTGTTAGATGTTTTAATCGTAGTACTTTTACATTCTGGAACCGCACAATATTTATAGCTTTTTTAGTCTTGTTCTGGTCCATTGTGTCGAATAGTTTGAAATTATTTCTAAACGTTCTTATTTCACAAACACAAGACTGTTTAGATTTCAAGCATGTGAATTAGCGGACTTACTAGGACCCTCATGTAATGTGCAAAACTTGAAATCAATCGATGTTCTGAATCTTATATAATTTTTCTTTTTTGTAACTTTTGTACACCACAATGACGCTAATGACCTCCATGGTCGATGCGTATCAATAATGGAAAAAACACTATTTAGAGTTTGCTAAAACGTATAATAATAAGCATATAAGCAAGCAAAATACTGTTATTAACTAAGTAGTCATCTAACCGAAAACCGATCTGCGCGGTATCCGCTCTCTGGAGAGATTTCATATGCGATGACGTCACGCCTGAAATTTGGAGAGGAGCGCTGTTTGATGTTTATAATTTTTTTAGGCGACTTAGGAGTCTCGCTGACGTCTAATTTTTTGCACAGAGCCTCAAAATGATATGCTCTTCTCAATGGTAAAATAAAAAAAAATATGTAAATGAGCCCATTATGAAAAATGTATTCATCCCTTCAGAATCATATTTCACATGATATGAGACGACTCATTGAAAAAACACATAAAACATAGTAAATACAGTTGACAAATAATAAGGTCAAAAATCTTGTACGTACACATACTGGTCAATAGGATATTTTTTTGAATGATATTTAAAACGGTTAAAACCGACTATGATTTTGATAGATTGTGAAATCTTGTTCCAACAAAGTGAGGACTGAGTTTGTTGAATGACCATGAAAACAGAACCTATTACCAAATCTGGTAGATTAGTTATGGAAATCACAGTTCTCAGGAAACCCCCTTCCGACTAGCTGTGACCCAACTTTTATAGGAAACCAAATAAAACTTACTACAGTAATCTGCGCCTGTAGATTACTGTAGCTGCAATGCCACAAGAGAAGATGAGTGAGGATCTTGCCTCTGAACCCTACAAAACAAATTGTGATGGGAGATTTGTGATCTGTCGTTATTCTTGATTCCATTATCAATAAAAGTGATAATTTTTGGAATCAAGAGAAGTGATTAGTTAAAAAGCTTTCTACTAAAAATAGCAAGGTGAGATCTGCAAAGCTCTTTTGTACCTAAATATTTTATAAACAAATATTACATAGACTAGTAGAAGAATGTCAGAAAGAACTAAATGAACTAGCAGACCACATTAAAGTAAGATTGGTGTGGGTGCCGGGACATAATGGTATTTCTGGAAATGAACAAGCTGATGAACTCGCAAAAAGAGGTTCAGCAACAGCATATGTTGGACCAGAACCAGCTCTTGGGACCACAAAAAAGGTAGTCCGAGCGCAAATACAAAAATGGGTACAAAGCCAACATAGACTTCAGTGGAGGAACACTCCGAAACAGGTACACAGCAAAACCTTCATAGGTGACACATGTGCAAAACGGGCCAAAGAACTACTGAATATCAGCAAGAATAAGCTAAGAATTATTACAGGTTATCTAACGGGTCATACCCCGTTAAAAGATCACCTGCATAAAATAGGGTTATATAACGGGTACCTGAGCTGCAGACTATGTGGCATGGAGATCGAGACCGTGACCCATATCTTGTCTGACTGTGAGGCACTGCACTCGAGGAGACGGGCAATCTTCGGAGAGGCCAATGTGCCACCTGAAGTATATGGCACACATCCAATGGACCTATACCGTCTACTCGAAGGTACGGGGATAACTGGATGGGTGGACTAAATATGGGAGCAGAGTACAATAAGCCAATAGGCTGCAGTGCTCCCGGCATCTGAACGGCTCCCAAAATGGAAAAAAAA
>CAJUYH010003766.1:0-30544 GCA_910591685.1 Galerucella tenella | reverse complement strand
TTTGTGGCAATTTTCCAAGCATCTTTTATTATCAACGTTCTAATTATTATCGGTCAAAATTAGTAAAGCTTTGAATTCAGTTTATGTTAATTATTAACTATTATTTATTATGGAATTGGGATGTTAATAATTTATTTATTTATTTATTTGTTGCAGGTATGAGTGCTGAGGATGAATGGTACAACAAAAGCCTGTCTGCCTTAAGAATGAATTCCACACATCATCCAAATTTAGCGGCGCCAATGTTGCAATACCAAACGTAATAGTCGTTTTCCTATTATTAATGTTAACATTTTTTTACTAAGAGAAAAAAAAAACGCGACAAAAACGGTTATTTATAAAAAAAAATTATGTAGAATATTAAATACGAAAATGGAAACAGAATTTTAATTTTACAAAAAAAAATTTGGTAAAAAACAATCCATACCTCGGGCTATGTAGCTCGTGAAGTTTGAAGCCCGAGGAGTGAGTGATTCTTCTTTGATAAACTTTCTTTATAAAATGTTTCATTTTTGTTCCCTCACACAAAATAGGATTTCAGTAACTAATATAACTAAATTTAGTGACGGAATTTTTCTATTTAATAATTCGAAATTTCAATTATCAACATTTTCTCATCAAAAGAATTAAGTAAGTACTGGATTTTTCAATTTATATTTTGAAAAAATTGCAAAGTACAGTGTACCTACTTATATCATAAAAACAAACCCACAAAAATGACACAAACTGGGCAATTCTTCAAGTTTAAAGTCAAGTTTCATTATCTTTATTTCAATTTCTTTTATTTTATAGGATTTTCAAAAATATTTAATTGTAAATCTCATGTGCAATAATTAAAGAGACATTTATTTCAATTTTTTTTGTGTAAAAACTGTACAAAACGTTTTATTTCGTCCCAAGAGTCCTTATATTCGACATTAAAAACCATATGACATACAAAACAACATAAAATTATCGAAAAATAAGGAGAGACATTAACAAATTATTCATGATCACTTGGGATGTTCGTAGAATTTTATATCCTCTATACAAAAACAATAAACTAATTGGTTCAGTGAATTTTATCATTATTATTAAGTATATTTGTGATTTTTTTTGTAAATACGTAAATAAGAATGTGGATGTTACTAAAACAATATAAAATAAGTACCTACCTACTTTTCTTAGAAAAAGAATTCATGGAAAAACAAAATGTTTGTAAAAAAACTTTTTACCAAAATGTATTCGTCTTCAAAGTAGGTACTAGGATTTGTTTTTATTGCATCTAACGACTTAAAAAAATATGTTTTTCGTAGAATTCAGATAGGTTTTTGAAATCGCAAATAAAAAAACCGTCCAGCACTATATAGGATACTGTAAATAATATAAAATACCATTCACCTGTGGTCGCCATTTTTTTCTACCAGCTTGGACTAGATGTACCTTCGGTATCTCCATCTCCATATTTCCACTTTAAAATCCAACGATTATTTTTATATACACGAAACATACCGATTCTAAATTGTTAGATGTTTTCAATTCAATTAAAAACGGTTCAAGGTATTCCAGATAGCACATAGAAACAAAATTACTAAGAAAATTGGAAGCATTTTCCAATAGTGAGGTTATGAGATATCTATAAATTTGAAATTTTGTTGTTTACTTTCCGTAATATTATTGCCGATAAACAGTAACATTGAATACGCATTTATAATGATCGAATATAATGTTTGTTCACTAACACAAACCGTAATATACACTTTTTAATCTAAAAGTTCTCGACAAACTACCATTTTGAATATAAACGCGTCCCCGACTGACACGGTGGAGGTTCATAGCACACTATGTACTATGTAGCAAACATTAATATAAATACTCTTAGCCCGTATTACACAACAAATAATTTTGCCGAAAATTAGTCTGAAATTATACCACTAAAATTATTGAAAATAAAAGATTCTGTAATAACACTACCAAAAATACACGAACACTTTATAAAATATGTGCGTATTATGTACAAGTGAAAAAAAGATAATATAAAAATACAATTTCTACACCACTTATCGTTATGAAGGAAATTATATTTATTAAATATCTTTGAGCAATACTATTGTGCTATCTAGGAACATCAATTTTATTAAAGAATGTAGTAAAAAACAAAATTATTACATGTAAAATACTTACTGTGCATTTCGTGTGATTGTATTTAGACTTTTAAAATGTATAATTGTATATAGTAAATAAACAAGTAAATAAACTATTGACTGGAGTTTTATTGATGAATCTAAGAGGTATGATAATCACGATAAAATACACTTTATACACTGTTATAACGATACTTAGTAAATTTTTTAAATATAAACATAACCTGCTAAAAGTTTTAATACGCAAATTTAACGGCGCATGCCCACACACACTATCCTTTTCAGTTCTCAATTGAACCAAGAACAGTTCTCACCGTTCTTGAACTGATTCAAAAACAGGGCCCGTATTCTTAAGGGACTAGTGAGAATTTCACCAATGAGATAGGTGTATTGCATGGTTGCCTAAAACATGAGAGTTTCAAATTTGTCGTATTTTCAAAGGAAATAGTGAGATCTCCAATATCACTGGACGAAATCCAATACGCATGTATCTAAGCTTCTCACCGCTTTTGACGAGATTCTCTATCGGTTCGAACCATGAGAGATTGAATCTCTCTCGTTTCAGGCAACCCGTAATGCATCAATCTCATTGGTAAGATTCTCACTAGATCCTTAAGAATACGGGCCCTGTTCTTGCTCGAACAGAATACTTTGTTAGTTCATTATCAGTTCGGAGCTGCTCCGAACTGATTCTAGCATTTGTTCGAACAAGCCACTTGTCTTTGTCTTGTCACTTGTCATTCGTTTTGGCATTGGCAAATGAAATGATCAGCCATTGATTTGTATTTTGAAATAGATTTTGAAATGTGATAAGTATTGCAATTACAGAAATCATGCAAAAATCATTTTTATTAAATCTAAGCAAAAATGTGAGTGTACAAATTTTTAAATATTCACTTACTGTTTACTAATTATTTTGTAGCAAATTAAATGCCTAAGACATAAATCGAATCTCGATGCATTAAAGGATCGTATTAAAAACGGTCCAGCACTACAAGAGTTTATCCAGTCAGAAACAGAACCAATCACACAGGACTGGTCCCACTATCAAGGAAAGTTGAAGCAAACAAAAGGAGAAGACCAAAGATTAAGATTACCTCCATGGTTAAAAAGAACCATTCCGACTGGCAAGAATTTCAGTAGGATAAAAGAGCAGTTAAGAGATCTGAATTTACATACAGTATGTGAAGAAGCAAGATGTCCTAATATTGGCGAATGCTGGGGAGGTGGTGAACATGGAACAGCTACAGCCACAATAATGGTAAATTTACTTGAAATTTTAATACAAAAATTGTTTATATAACTTTTTATCTAGTTACTTGGCGATACTTGTACAAGGGGCTGTAGATTCTGTTCAATCAAAACATCAAGAGCACCTCCTTTGCCAGACCCAAATGAACCTGAAAATACAGCCAAAGCTATAGTCTCATGGGGTTTGGATTATATTGTTTTGACTTCTGTCGATCGAGATGGTTAGACATGTCCTCTTTTTAAAGAATTCTGTATTTGAAACAGTTATTTTTCAGATTTACCCGATGGTGGCTCTAATCATTTTGCTAATACTGTGAAAAGAATAAAAGAACAGTAAGCGATCTGAATATTTATATTTCCCTTACGTTTAAATGTATTTTTTTAAGGAATAGCAATATTCTTGTGGAGTGTCTAGTGCCAGACTTCCGAGGAGATTTAAATCAAGTAAAAATTATTGCGGAAAGTGGTCTAGATGTTTACGCTCATAACGTAGAAACTGTAGAGGCTCTAACTCCTCATGTAAGAGACAGGAGAGCTAAATACAGGTGAAATTTTTTGTTTTAAAATGTATCCAACACGTTCATCATTATTTGTTTTTCAGGCAGTCTCTTTCGATGCTAAAAGCAGCTAAAGATTTCAATCCCAATCTTATTACGAAATCATCTATAATGTTGGGTTTGGGTGAAACCGATTACGAAGTCAAACAAACTCTGGAGGATTTAAGAGATCACGATGTCGATTGTGTAACTTTAGGCCAATATATGCAACCTACTAAACGCCATTTAAAAGTAATGGAGTACGTTACTCCAGATAAATTTAAATATTGGGAGAAAGTAGGAAATGAATTAGGGTTTCTCTACGTTGCTAGTGGACCACTCGTTCGTAGTTCCTATAAAGCTGGAGAATTCTTTATAGCCAGCATTTTGAAAAACAGAAAATCTAGTACGGTTTAATAAATATTTATTTATAGGAAATGATATTTGTGTTGACAATTAAAGATTTTATGATTTTGTTAATAAAAAATGGACATAAATTTGTTGTTTCTTTCCAAAAACCTTTAATACTAATTCTATCTTAAAATATATCTGACCCAGTTTGTCTTGCTCTTAACTTTGCTTCTTCAGCCGTAATTTTTTCATCTGCTGATGGCTCTAGAGGTTGTCCGTCTTCACGTAACTTTTGCTCTTTAAAATCACTCACTATTTTTGGAGCATATACGACATTAAACAAATCTTCAGCAGTATATTCTGATTGAATAACGTCTGGTGCTCTATAAGACACATAGGGCTTCAACTAAAATTTAAAAAAAAAAACAATTTCTTAGGATAATAATAATATTAGTTCTATACTTTGAAGTCTGTTAAATCTGGTACAATTAGTTGTGGTATCATTTCTGGAATTGTAATGAATTTGTTGCCTTCTTTGTAACCTACATCTCGCACTCCTCGTTCTAAAATATATTTATTAATGAGTAAAATATTACATAAAAGTATATTTATACCTTACTATAAATTGGAATTTCAGGATCTGGGTTTTCCGCTTGTTGTTGTTTAAAAATTTTAGTTCCTCGCTTGTTATATATAGGAAACTTCTTAAAATTACGTTTACCATATCTTTCAGCTGAGGTTGATATAGTTCTTTTTATAAAAAATATTAATGTAGACATTCTATTTATGAAACAATAAGTGAGGTTATGTTGTGCCTAAAGTCTCGGTCTAAGGTCAGTATGGCAAACAAAAAGTGGTTTTTCTGACAAGAATGACAGTTAAGGTCTACCCTTTAGTTTAAAACTGAGTTCGTAACAATATATTACTTGTTGTATCAAGTAATAATAGATTTCCAGCAATTATGTCAAGTTTCGTGCCGAACAGGCTCAAAAACCTCGAATTTACAGATAAGTACTACTACCTACTAGGCAGGCAACACGCAATACTGCCACGTGTTGTGTAAAGTATGCTTCACTTGAGCTATATTAATATACAGGGTGGTCCTTAAGTACATAGAAGTACTGTACAATCTTCACTTCAAAATATTGCTATTTAAACCAACTAGCTTTAATAAAATGTTGATATTAAGAGAGATACAGGGTGTTAAACATGACAATTTGAGGTTGGGGGTTTTTGGATATGAGAAATCATAATTTTGTACCCACTTCGATGTATTTTGTAGAGGGCGCCACATAGAGACTGAGGAGTATCGGTTGACTTAGTCTCTTTTTCTTTCCGTGAATCACAGTAACAAATGAGGGTAAAATATCCCTTCTAAGACATGTTTATTATGTCGATATATACACTGCTCGCCAAAATTATACTGAAAATAGAACTTACAATAACTATTTTCATGTAAATTCCTAGAATATCCTAAGAAATTGTATTTATGAATTATTTTGGAACTCTTATACTTTTCCTGTATACTAAGAATATCAAAAAGTATAGAAAAACGTTTTTAAATACAATGTATCTTTATATTTTTAAATGGGGCGGCCAGTGTATATTGAATTCACATCGATGACGAACACTTGTTTATCTTGAATGGCGTGACTAATAAATCAATATTAAATTAAATCTCGCTTTCAGTAACGAATTAATTTTTGAATCGGACGTCGTGTGTCGGGAGTGTATAAGTGTATTTTCGAATTTTCGGGAGTGTGTACCTAAGTTCGAAATGATTTTCGGTAGTGTACCAAGTGTAGTTCGAATTTTTGGTCGTGATTTCCAAGGATTATAATTCTATATACAAGGTAAGTCTTTATTTTATTACCTGGTAGTTACTATAGCTTTAAATTATTACCCTTTTTCATTTTTTATATATTTTCTTCAAACGACATAGGTAAACTATGTTGTTTTCTAGATTTTATCAATCTATTATCCTTTCTTTACTAGCAATAAATGAAAAGAGTCTTTGTACAATATTATGGATCTTTTATAAATAATTTTCATACAAAAAGTCCAACCAATTCATAATTTATCAACATATTTGATTTTTAAATAATTTAAAACATTCATCAATAGAATAAGTTATATACTTTCCAAATCTTTTTAGTTATTACAGCAGGGTACTTATTTTATAAAACAATTTCTGTATTTATCTATTTTCCAAAGACATGGTAGCTATTGTTTCCTATATTTTCACAATACATTATCCTCTCTCTTTTTTCACCAATACTACTAGCAATAAACAAATACACTGTATTTAAAATATTTTGGATCTTTTACGAATAATTTTTATACAAAAAGTTTAACCAAATCATAATTTATCAACAAATTGAGTACCTTCTTATTAATTTTGGAATGGTTCAAAACTATATGTGATCTTGGAATATTTTTACAAATTAGGTAATAGAATTTAAAACTGTTTATAAACTTAAGACACGAGTAAACTATATTGTTTTCCATACAGAGTTCCGGCAAAAGTCCGGGACCGGACTTTTTATACCACAAATTCAACTCCAACTTAAACTATAATTTAAAAATATTTTGAAATATACAGGGTGTTGCAATAAAGTGTGGCGTATCAAAGTTACTATTTTTCAAATGAAACACCCTATATGTTTTCGTAATTTTCAATTCTCCTTGAAGTGCTGATTTCGTAGATACCACATACTTGGGGGCTAAATTAAATATTTACAGAGATACAGGTTGTTAAAAATCACCTATTTTTCAACTTTAGGTCAATGTTTTGTGAAAACTGCTGAATATTTGGCAGAACGGCTTACATCTCCTAACTTTTCAAGGGTTACTCGATGATTAATATAGGGTGGTCAAAAATTTACCACATTCTGATTTTTTTGGACCATATTCTTTATTAAATTTTCTTTAGTACCATCGAGTAGCCCTTGAAAAGTTAGGATGTAAGCCGTTTTGCCAAATATTCAGCAGTTTTCACAAAACATTGACCTAAAGTTGAAAAATAGGTGATTTTTAATACCCTGTATCTCTGTAAATATTTAATTTAGACCCCAAGTATCAGCACTTCAGGGAGAATTGAAAATTACGAAAACATATAGGGTGTTCCATTTTAAAATAGTAACTTTGATTCGCCACACTTCATTGGAACACCCTGTATATTTCAAAATATTTTCAAATTATAGTTTAAGTTGGAGTTAAATTTGTGGTATAAAAAGATTTTTCACAAAATTCATATTTTCATGGATATTTGTCCGGCCCCGGACTTTTGCCGAACTCTGTATAATATGTATTCTTTATATCCCCTTTAGGTTAGTACCTATACCCTTTGGTAAGAATATTATAATATTTTTTAGATTTTTGTTTTCATAATTTCATGCTTTGAATTTAACTGTTTCTGTTTGTATATTTTTATTACTGCACTTTGCTAGTTACAGACTTCTGGTAGATGCAGCAGGTAGAAAACATCCTGTAAGCCGGTGGGGAATATTTTCCGTCGGTTGTAGATGTTCTGACCGATTGATTATATTTTCTACTGGCTGGGGTCTTCTTCCAGCCATGGGGGACAAACTTCCATCTACGAGGGGTAGCTTTCAGCCTTTATATCCAAAAAAAAACCCATGTCGTTGCTCATTTTTCTAAATATTGTCCCCCATTTTTTCCAAAAATTCCCCATTTTTCTAAATATCGTCCTCTCTTTCTTCTGCGAGTTGGTTGTTTGTCCAGCAGACATTGGTAAGCTTTTTATTTTACTGTCCAAGTTAGCCACATGTATTCCAAATTGGTGGTTTATGATTGACTTTTTCCTTCACGGAAGCACGTAGTACCACACTGTGGGAAAGTGCTCGTTCCTAGGTTGTCGGTAAGCCTCGTTTCCAAAGCGAGCAGTCAACTAGACGGGGCGAGTGCGCAAAGTGTTTTCCGTTTGTCGAATGGGTATGGAATGGGATGACAAGTTGGGGAAATAGTTGTCCAGTATGGGCTATCAAAATATTGTAGATCCCAAGGAGGTTACATGCAAAACGGCTATACTTGGCGGTTATGGACTAAACATTTTTTTCAGCGCTTCCTTTTCAGCACACTAACACTCTCTTACAGGCTTCAGAGACTCCATCGATTTGTCAAAGAATGTTTTAATTTTGTTTGAGTTTCTGTTACAGAAATTTTATCAGCGATGGATATGTTCTACAGAATTTATACTCTGCATTTTTATTTTCGTAAGTGCATGAATTTAGTTTTTGCATGCTCAAGCTTGAGAGTAGTAGGGGTTGGTAAAGTAGTGGTGATATGTTAATTTTAAGATATTTGTATACTGTGTAATTTGCGTTTTATATTTGTTATTTGTATTTTATTTTATTTGTTACTGTTTGTATATTTTCATTAATGCACTTTGCTAGTAAAGACAAACTTCTGGCAGAGTGCATCCGGTAGAAAACATCCTGTAAGCCGGTGGGGAATATTTTCCGTCGGTTGTATATTTTCTGACCGATTGATTATATTTTCTACTGGCTGGGGGATCATCTTCCAGTCATGGGTGACGAAAATTAAAAACAGCAGAAATACTGGAAGTATGAGATTCATGGAATTTGATGATGGAATTTGAACCGACGACTTTAGAATGCACACCACACCAAGTAGGTTATCTGTGATGCACACAAGCAGAAAGTTGAGCTATTTTTTCGAATCTAATTTAAGTTTTTCAAAAAACTCGTTCTACTTTTTTAGGTTAACTCAAAAATTACCAGCAGGGCGATCGTTTATATGTCACGATACCAGAGAATTACCACATATTTTAAAACACATTTTTCCTTCATCAGTTGTTAATAATTAAATTATTCTTTCAAATATACAGAGTGATTTTTAATTATTATCTCAAATGTTCCCTCTAAGTTAAGTATATATCTAAATTTCATATAATCCAAAAAGGAACAAGGAAATATTTTAATAGTAAATTAAAACTAAATCACTTACATTTGAACTTCATGACATAGGCTCCATCCCAATACCATTTGAACTGCACCATTCTTTCCATTATCCAGCACTTTTTAAAATCCCTAAACCGAAATAATCGAACCATTCCATATACCGACATCGACATCTTTTGTCCAAGTCGAAAAAGTTTAATAGTTATTTAACCAACAAGTGTATTAATGAGGGCCATTAACAAAATCGAGTTAATATTCGAGATTGTTAATTGCCCTGTATAAGTTGTATTCGTTTTTCTCAATATTTAAAAGCTAGAAATGACATGAAATGTATGTTTAGTTGCCTACACCACAGGTCAATATAAATAATGTATAAGATGTGCGTTGGGTTGCCTGTAGAAAAATGTAATGTATAAATCATGCATTAATCTAATTTTAAGAACGTGTGGTGTGATATGGTTTCCCTTGGCTGCGGATACTATGCCCATTCGCCAAATTTCAAGGACCTGCATATGTTAATACACTGTAGACGGAAAACATACATTGTCAGTACTTTCAAATTAAGTTATTTTCCGAGATAGTTTAAAAATATCGTACATCAACGACGTTATTCAAATAGCTAATATCCAACAATGAATTCTACTTTTATAATAGATGAGACAAATTCTAAATACTTATAATCCCTTATATATTTAAAATCCTTAGTTTTTGATAATATTAAGACAGTACCGCATAATATAATAACTAATAACGCATTAAAAAACGTGAAATAGAATTAATAAGATATTAATTACCTGAATAACATATCAAAAATATGCGGAATCACTGTTAAACACACACCAACACAATGTACAAATTCGTAAATGCAAAATGGCATCCGTCTGGCTTGGGGTACAGCTAAATGGTAGGCTTTGATTGGTTCTAAATTATGTCATGACATAAACAGTCGTTATTCGTTTGTTTTAAGCTTTCTCGATTTTGTTTAGGTATCTCTATGGTTTTAACAAATAATAATTTTATTTTAAAAGAGGATTTAAATATACAGAGTGATATCACTGACGGAAACAGTCCGCAAGATTTTTATAAAGTTTGGTATTATGTGAATTATTTGGAATATGGTCATTTTTTCTGTGTTATTCACATTCTTCCTAATATTATAATTTTAAAATTTAGCTCCGGTCTGGTTATTTATTTAAATTACTAATCTGTTCAATACAAAACTATTATTTTTTTGTATTTCATAATATGTGCTTTCGTCAATCCAGTGCAAATGACACCAGTTACTTACGAGGGTGCGTTTGAAACCCTGACCTTAGACTGAACTCCTTTATTTCTGTTATTCTGTCACTGGTTATGTCAAATGTCAGTTACCTATATTTATTTTTGTTGATATTCGTTTAATTGTGTATGTCCATTTTCGATTAGATTTTAGTAGCATTTCTAGTTAGTTGCTTCTCTATTCTTCTAATTACTTTTTCCATTGACATCTGACATAACTAGTGACAGATAACAGAAAAGAAATGGTGACATCTCCATGGGTGGTGACATGCCAAGAGTTCCTGGAATTTTTGGCTACCAATGTGCTGTGTATTCAGCTAAAAATCATTTTAAATTCCAAGATTTACGCTTTGGGGGTGTATTCATTATTGTAATAAAGCAATATGTTTTAAGGGGTAGACATTAACTGTCATTCTTGTCAGAAAAACCACTTTTTGTTGGCCACACTGACCCACAATTTCAGACCAACAAAAAAAATTGTACAATACATATACAAAATAAAATATATAATTTCTTTATGGAACAATACGTTGAGTTTGACTTCGATAAACAACCAACAAAATAAGAACAGAAATTCGGTTAATTAGTAATGGACCACCGGTGCTCTAGACACAGCGTATTTTTTTCGCGACACGTATGAAAACGTTTTGACGTCAAGTAACCAAATTTATGAAAACCGACTATACGATTGGCAGAATTTTAAGTGATGGATTCAGCGCTACTACGGTTTCGGTGGAAAATAATTGAACTAAGCGGAAAACTACGGTTTCTCGACGAAATAAACTTAGTCTCCGTGATTTTAAAATAAAGCAAACGTACTGCGTGATTCATAAGCTTATATATCTTCTGTGAAAATTTTCTTTAAAACTGGCGAAGATGGTATTAGCTGAAAAAAATAGTGAAAATATTCGGAATGGCAGAAGAAGTCAGGGACCAAGTCCGAATGGTCATGTTCAAGCGGATTCCACTAGCGAAGATGAGAGTAGTGGTAAGCATCATTTTGAAGCCCCCCTTTATATATATTATATTTTGTGCTATAAAATATAAAAGATAGTGATTTTAATTCCTTATTATTATAGTACCAGTGGATAAAATAAGAGTAGGACGTGATTACCAGGCCGTTTGTCCCGAATTACAACCTGAAAGTCAAAGAAAACCTGAACTTCTAGCTGATAGAGCACTCCTAGTCTGGTCACCAACAGAATCTATTCCAGAATCAAAATGTGAGTATTTAATATTACTTTATGAAACGAAATAATTGGTGATTTTCATTAAATATTATCAATCATGCCCCCTCTTGATATGATGTGGTCTTAAATAGCAGTAATTTTCTTATCAATACTTGAGTCTTCATATGCAAATTTCAGTGGAAGACTACATAGTGCTTGCTAAAGACAAATATGGTTATAATGGAGAACAAGCCCTTGGGATGCTATTTTGGCACAAACATGATCTTGAAAGAGCTATGCTTGACTTGGCAAATTTCACCCCATTTCCGGATGAATGGTCAGTCGAAGACAAGGTATTATTTGAGCAAGCTTTCCAGTTTCATGGGAAAAGTTTTCACAGGATACGTCAAATGGTAAAAAACACAAAAATATTAACAAAAAAACCTATTAAACATAATTAATTTTTAGTTACCTGATAAAACGATAGCAAGTTTGGTAAAGTACTACTACAGTTGGAAGAAGACAAGATCTCGCACAAGTCTAATGGACAAACAAGCCAGGAAATTGAATACTCCCAAAGAAGAGGGAACACCTTCAGAAGCAGGATCTGAGAATGGCTCAAACGAGGAATCTGATCATGACGATAAGGTTAGTTGAAATTTAACCATTATTTGCATGGTTATTTCAATTTTTGGCATGTAATAATATACATCTCATAATTGATTGACCAGAAAGTGAAGAAATAAAATTTAAACATATGATTTTATAAATTGTGTATGAATAATAATACTTACGACAACATAGGTGTCTTTAATGTATTATTTTTTATATTCTAACAAGGAAACAAAAACTACTCTATGCATAATTTATTTTGATCTTTTATCCAAATTTTTACAAAATATAAATAGTTTTCTTTATCTTTTTTATTTTACGAAGCTATTGGTATTATCTTATTCACTAATTTTTTTTATCGGGATGCCAAAAAGTATAGAAAAAAAATTACTATTCCAGAAATGGGTATTTCATCGCGGTATTCAGCGTAAAACTGGATCTGCCTGTAGCTCTTATTCTAAGGACAGTAATTCTACGCAGGTAGCTTATTTTTGAATATCATTTTGTCGCACACCACACACCCAACCAAATTATTTTTTGCATTTTTACTTTGCTCCTTTTATTTTAGAGCTACGGTTTTAAGTTATCTTCCTAGCTGTTCATCTAGATTTAAAAATGATTGTCGAACATTTTCTCATACTTAACAAATTCTTTGTCTTTTACGTGTTAACAAAATAACGATGAAAAATCTATATAGCTAGAAAAGTTAACTGAAAACCTTCTTGTAGATACTACACCAGGCTATTATTTCACAGCTTTTAACACAAAAATAAGAAGGAACTAACCTAATATAATCAGTTTCTATTTTATTCACAGTTTTCTTCGTATAAGTTTTAAATCATTTTTATTTCTATACCTTCTAATTTTTTCTATCGAGACAATTATAATTGCCATTCAAAATAATGATTTTAAATTTAAACGCATGTCTTCTTTATCCCTTTAAGCACCTATAGGATTTAAAAGGCTTCACATACAGCATGTCCACTGGTGGAGTATTCTATAGGTGAAAAAAGTTTTAAATATTAATTTAGTGAAAAATGTTATTCTTGATAAAAAGTTTTGCTTGTTCTGAAACCCCATTAAATGATATAAAATTCAAGTTTTTCAAAACCCGTCTCATTTTATGGTCAGTTTTATGAAAACCTGGAATCTGACTTTTTGACATTTCTTCACATATTTGCTAATATCTCGGGAACCTTAAGGCTTGCAAGGTTCTAGTCTACGCCATTCGATTCAGAAATGAATTTTCTATAAACAGAGGAATTTTGAAAATTATGAGTCTTTGCGAATTAGTATGTTTCAGTGCAAAAAAAATTTCAAAACCTAAAAATTCTAAAATCCACATCTTTTCGATGTGGAGAATTCCTCTTTTCATAGAAAATTCAATTCTGAATCGAATGGCGTATACTAGAACCTTGCAAACCTTAAGGTTCCCGAGATATTAGCCAATATGTGAAGAAATGTCAAAAAGTTAGACTTCGGGTTTTCATAAAACTGGCCATAAAATGAGAAGGGTTTTGAAAAACTTGAATTTTATTTCATTTTATGGGGTTTCAGAACAAGCAAAACTTTTTATCAAGAATAACATTTTTCACTAAATTAATATTTAAAAATTTTTCACTCATAGGATACTCCATCCGTGGACACCCTGTATAATATATAAAATTTCTACTATTATAAAACGAAAACCAAATCATAACTCGAAAATCCAATTTAATAATTTAAATCATAAATTTGAAATGAATTAATTGTTTTTAAAGTTGTATTGAATTTTCGAGATATGTATATCTAAAATGTAGAACAAGTTCAAATGTAAACGTTTTTTTTGAAAGTTCCGAAGGGTTTGTTGGTGAGTTTGGTTGTTGTATGTGTGCAGGGTGAGGGTGGAGCATGCTCTAACTGCGGAGTCGTCTGTACGGTCACTCAGGTAACAACAAAAGGGAACCTATGTAATTCCTGCTTCCAGCACTGGAGGTACGTATTTTCATTGAATTGAAACAAAAAATATGGTTGCCGCTTTCAATATAATTTGATCACAATATTTTAATATTTGATTTAGTTATTTATTTTATACAAGGTGTTCAATAAAAGTGGAGTTGTTGCTGGGATACGTAGAACAATGAAAATATTTGGTTGAATACCAATTTTTCTTTATTGTACTCATCCTATCAATGGGAACATCTTTTTTTTGAAACACTATGTGTTAAACATCCATTCAATTTAAGTCGAGGGAATCTTATATCATTTTTCTTGTGTGCAATTGCTTTTTCTTTAACTGTCCAAAGAGACTGAGACTCCTTTGTTTGACGTTGCTATCTGCTAGAGTTTGTTCAACCATCCTTTGCCGTTACGTCATACATTGTCCATCTTGATCTCACATTCATGAAAAGGATGAGACAAAATTCTATCTGTTACTTTTGACAGTTCAGTTGTCATATTTTGAAAACAATTCTTAACATTTTATGTCATTGATTATAATTTTGAGGTTGAGTGTAAAATAACATTCAAGTAATATAAAACAGAATACGTCACCGGTTATGACGTAACGGCGAAGGATGGCTGAACAGACTATACCTTTACCTCCATCTCTGGCATCATCATCATTGGAAAAAAATTATTTTATTTTTGAAAAAATTAGATTTCGAAAGGGTGTTGTATTAATTTTCAAAAAAAAAATATTGGGATCACTTTATATATAAAAAAAAATTATACAGTGTGTACATAAAGTAACGTAACTTGATAAAATTTCGATTTCCGTTGGGTTTACAAAAAAAATGTTGAATAAAAGTTTTTTCAAATAAGCTAGTCCATCTGTATAAGTCGATTAGATGAATACAGGGTGCACCGTTGCTCCAATATAACTTGAAATTCTTAACGCAAAACCTGAAATTTTTAGTGGGAAATCAAAAATTTTGGCGGGAAACTTGTAATTAATGGAATATTTGGCGTGAAACTTGAAATTTTAGCGAGAAAATTGAAATTCTTAACGGGAAACCTGAAATTTTAGCGGGAAATCAGAAATTTTGGCGGGAAACTTGTAATTAATGGAATATTTGGCGTGAAACTTAAAATTTTAGCGAGAAACTTGAAATTCTTAACGGGAAACCTGAAATTTTTAGCGGGAAATCAGAAATTTTGGCGGGAAACTTGTAATTAATGGAATATTTGGCGTGAAACTTAAAATTTTAGCGAGAAAATTGAAATTCTCAACGGGAAACCTGAAATTTTTAGCGGGAAATCAGAAATTTTGGCGGGAAACTTGTAATTAATGGGATATTTGGCGTGAAACTTGAAATTTTAGCGAGAAAATTGAAATTCTTAACGGGAAACCTGAAATTTTTAGCGGGAAATCAGAAAATTCTGGCGGGAAACTTGTAATTAATGGAATATTTGGCGTGAAACTTAAAATTTTAGCGAGAAAATTGAAATTCTTAACGGGAAACCTGAAATTTTGGCGGGAAACTTGTAATTAATGAATTCTTGGACGAGAAACCAAAAATTTTAGCGGGAAACTTGAAATTCTTGACGTAAAACCTTATACTCTTAGCGGGAAATCAGAAATTTTGGCAGGAAACTTGTAATTAATGGAATATTTGGCGTGAAACTTAAAATTTTAGCGAGAAAATTGAAATTCTTAACGGGAAACCTGAAATTTCTAGTGGGAAATCGAAAATTTTGACGGGAAAATTGTAATTAATTAATATTAATGGCAGAAAAACCTAATAATTTTATGACAAACAATTTTTTTTAAATTTAAAATTCAAACCAATGTAACTTTGGAATTATTAAAGGTAGAATTATGCGGTTTTATTTGTAATTTAATAGATTATAGAAAACTGAAAATATATACACGGTGTACTATTTAAAAAAATATGTTATAAGTTATTTTGAAGCAACGGTGCACCCTGTATTCATCTAATCGACTTATGCAGATGGATTATTTGAAAAAAACTTTTATTCAACATTTTTTTTTGCAAATCTAACGGAAATAGAAGCTACGTTACTTTATGTACACACTGTATAAAATGGAACCATAAAAATTAAACATACAAATTATTATATTCTGTTGAATTTGACAACTAGAGATTGTTATTAAATTAAATTATTGTATTTTATTTATTTATCAACTAAATTTGACAGAATTTTAGTACTCAGTATAATTTCAATTACACAAAGTAGAACAAAAAAAAATCATTTGAGAAAAATTTGACGAGTTTTACATTTTTAAATAATAATATATACAATATACAGAGTGTCTTAGTCAACATCGTCTACAGAGATAATAATTAATGTTAATAATTAAAAACAATTCAAGTGGATAAATTTAAATGATTTTCCCAATCAATTTTATTTTCAATGTTATGGTATGCAGTTTGAATCATCAATAAAGACACTCTTCATATTGTATTTTCATAGTTCACCACGTAGTGTAAATTTTCTCTTAAATCAACCGCTTCAATTGAAAAAAAAAATGCCTCTTCATCTAAATTCCAATATATCTAATATCTTATGTTCAATATCATTCTACTATATTTACGGGACACTCTGTATATTACACTGGAAAATTTAAAATGTAAAAAACTCGACAAATAAAAAAAAAGGAAATTGATAAAAACCCTTATTGGTATATAGACGAACGGGTATGTTGAGGCCCACTTCTGGGCCGACTGGTGGTAAGCGTGGTACCCCGTTAGGGGCACGTCATAAACGCAAGCCACCACGCGGCATGTTCATCAACCACGACGATCTGGCAGCAATGGCTTCGGGCAATACGGGCGTCGTCATGCTTAAAGCCATGGATAGAGAACTAGATTCCCTACAAAGACAAGTAAGTACGCCCCTGATTCATACATTTTGTGGGGGTGGTTCCCACGGCTTTTTACTTTTTTTTTTTTTGTTTAAACTGATATTTTTATGGCTTATTATCACTGTTTGTTTTTGTTTCCTTGCTTTACAAATAAATAGTTTTATTTTGAAGAAACTTTTTTTCATTTTCAAAAATTTTAGCTTCTTATAATAGTACAGTAAATGAAGGGACAAAGCTGCTGAAAAGTCCCTGAACACTTCACTTTGGGATCAATTTGTAGGTCGCGGCAGGTGTTTTAAAACAACGCGATTGTGTTTACGGAAGGGGGGGGGGAATGGCCCCCTAAACCCTGGAAAACGGATTTCTCGCTAATATCTGGCTAAATATGCGAATTTGAGAATTTTTCTTCTGATGAAAAATGAAGATCGTCTTATTTTCTATAAAAATGCTCCCTATCATTTTTCTCGAAAACTCGATAGTTATCGATATAATGAGACATAAAAGTCTCCTCATTTCAGCTGCTGCTCTGTTTGTAGGAATTCTGCTGTCTATACAGGGGGCGGACGAATTGTTCCATTAACTCGGCAAAAAATTGACATTTTCCGATGATTCAAAGTTCATCGCATTGGGAAAACCCGTAGCTATCAATCCATTTGACTTGCAGCTCGTGCGTACTTGACAAAAATATTTAAAAAAGTTTTTTCCACAAGATTTTGAGACTATTTCATTAATTTCTTCATATTTTTTTGAAAAAATAGTCTTTTATCCTAATTCTTCTCTATAATGGAACCTTATGAGGTCTTGCAGAATAGGGTACAAGCATAAATTTTTCTATTTAGTGGGAATTTATGCTTTATCAGGTCTCCTAACACCTTGTATGCCTATTTTAAAAAAAAATATATAAACTTTACTTTTAAAACGACTTTAAAAATCATAAAATTTGAAAGTCCGCCAAAACGCGCTTTACGTCATAAAGATGGCTGCCCCATGGAGTGACGTCATTTGTTTACGTTCTTATTCGTGTATCACGCTCTGGGTTCTTGTGACCTAATTTGTTTCTGGAAGCTTTAAAAATGGATAAAGCCGAAAAAAAACTTAAACTCCAAGTATTGCATTGTTCCAGTGTGTAAATCAACGTCTATTAAAACTCCAGACAAAATATTTGTTACTTTACCTGGTGGCGCAAGCAAAAATACACTTAAGAGAAGGGCATTACTTTTGTTTGTGAAGACCATTTTAATGTAGGTACCTACTTCTATGATGGTAATTTTCATTCTTAAATAGTTTGAGGTTATGTACCTATATGTCTAGGAATCAACCATAAAAACATCATTTTCTTACGACCACACATCGAAATATGGTCGGTATATTTTATATAAATAAAACATAGTTTAAATCGTACTTAAGATAATGCTTTAACTCCTCTTCTTTCCTCTGCATTAAAGCAGCTGTTTGACTTCATAAATTTCAACAGCATAAATGAGTCTACTTTGGGCAAGTTATCAGTTTGTGCTTTTACAAAACCTTCGCTAGCCATATATTTACTCACAAAATATGAAAGAATCGTCACTGAACACTGAACTAGTAAATAAAATATATTCTTCCAAAAGTTTTAAAATATCCTCGGAAATATCGGATATTTATGTCCACTTTCCACTTTACGTTGACTTTTAGAAATAAAAAAAAGCACACACAAACACGTAATGGTCACAAACGAACATATAAATGATATTTTTACGTCGCTGAAGCAATTAATAGTTGATTAAAATACAATATAAACACACAACTACACATAACCTAATGCAATACCGGCCATATCGACATAAGTAAACACAAGAGATATGACATCACACGTATCATCGGTAGCGTTCGGAAATCCTCGGGTTGTGGTCGGAAAGTGCATTGAAATTTTAAAATTTGGGAGTAATATCCAATGGAAACTGGTTTATTTCCTATTATTAGTAATTTTTGATATCGTATTTACTATTATAAATTAATATCCAAGCAAAATATGAAATATGCGTGTACTCTAATCCTACAGGCAGAGCAGCAGCCGAAATGAGGAGACTTTTAGGTTCCATTATCTCAATAACTATCGAATTTTCGAGAAAAATGATAGGAACCATTTCTGTAGATAATAAGACGATCTAACCTAACCTAACGACACCTACAAATTGAGATCAAAGTGAAGTCTTCAGGGAATTTTCAGGTGTTCAGTTACTGGACTATAGTCTCAAAATGGGTTGACAAAATACACAAAAAAAATTATAATTGTAATTAATTCATAAAAACTTTTTTTTTTCTGAATGAGATTTCCATTGTTCCAGATCCAACAGAACAAACAATCCATCAGTTCTTTGAAGCGTAAACATTCCGATTCAATCGAAGACTTACGTCCCACCAACGAGAACAATTCGCGCTTCAACGCTCGTTGGACGAACGAAGAACTTCTATTGGCCGTCCAAGGTGTTCGAAAATACGGCAGGGATTTCAAAAGCATCGCCGACGTTATCGGTAACAAGACGGAGCATCACGTGCGCACCTTCTTCATCAACTATAGAAAAAGATACAATTTGGATAGTATCTTGAAGGATTGGGAAAAAGAACACGGACCTTTACCGGAAGAAATATCCGATTTGAAAAGCGAAAACGACGATAATGACAACGATGTTATTTGCATATCCCCTTCGCCTACGCCCAGTACGAAAAAGGAGGTTAAAAACGGGAAGGTAACTCAAGTTGCTAAATGATTATTTTACTTTTGTTCTTCGTAAGTTTCGTTATTATATTTAGAAGTAAGGAAATATCGGGTGGGCAGCTATAAAAAATAAACGACCGTTATTTAGACTGTCCCATCTCTATTATTCAATTTTTTTTTTAAATAACGTTTGAAAATTGGGAAGAAAAAAATGGCGGTTATAGAAATACTAAATAATTAATCACCCCGTATATATTTTTGTTGGTACGCATATATGTTTTCATTGGCATAATATTTATATTAAAAATATACACGACGAGTTAAAACTATCTGTATATGGCAAAATACTTATAGTAAAATCATGAAAATTTCTACGTTTCGGTTTTAGGATACGATCTTTTTAACTAAAATATTTTCAAAGATGGCAGACTTCCGGTTCTACCGGAAGTCGACTGTAACTTTGTTATTTTAAATGGAACACCCTGTATATTAATACATTTTTGAAATCTACGTAAAATTTTAGTATATTTTTGTTTGAAAACTTTTTTCGAAAAATGCATGTTTTTTGAGTTATTAATTTTTTTGTAAAAAATTTGACCGTTGCAAATTATTTTTTTACGTGGATACCCTTAAATATATGAAAATGGTTTCTGTTCGGTAGCTTTAAGCAAGGTCAGACGTATTTGAATCTATGTTGAAAAATTTTTCATTTTATACTGGGTGTGTATAAAAAGTGTTCAAAGTTTGACTTCATAAATATCAAATTTCTTTATTTTTTTAAATAGAACCACCCGGTTTTTTTTATTTTAATGCATTCAGGGGTGAAAAATAAGGCAAATTCATGTATTTTTTCCTATACCTAAACCTTACCGTTATCCAGATATTAAATGTTTTCTGTACATTTTTAGAGATTTATGAAGTTAAACTTTGAACACTTTTTAAACACACCCTGTATAAAATGAAAAAATATTCAACATAGATTCAAATACGTCTGACCTTGCTTAAAGCAACCGACCAGAAACCATTTTCATAACCTTAAGGGTATCCTCTTAAAAAAATAATTTGTAAGAGTCTGCAACGGTCAAATTTTTTACAAAAAAATCAATAAATCAAAAAGTATGCATTTTTCGAAAAAAGTTTTCCAACAAATCCATACTAAAATTTTACGTAGATTTCAAAAATGCATTAATATACAGGGTGTTCCATTTAAAATAACAAAGTTACAGTCGACTTCCGGTAGAACCGGAAGTCTGTCATCTTTGAAAATATTTTATTTAAAAAGATCGTATCCGAAAACCCAAACGTAGAAATTTTCATGATTGTACCATAAGTATTTTGCCATATACAGATAGTTTTAACTCGTCATGGGACACCCTGTATATGCACCATGTACTTTTAGGTGACCGTGACTTTTTTTTTATTAATCACCCTGTATATCGATAAAAAACTATTAATTTTTTTCTTTAGTTTAATGTCACCTGAACTCCCGTGTGTGTCTAAAATTTGACAATTTTTTTTTGCCAAAATTTTGATTAAAAAAAACAAATATTCCAATTTTTTGCAAAAACAATTTCCCTTCTCCAGTTGTAGAAAAGTTTGAAATATTTTGGGTTGACAACTTGGACCGAAGTCCCCCCATTAGTTTTTGAATACTTCAGAGTAACTTAAATAAAAAATTCTCTCAAAATTTATAATTAATCACCCCGTATATATTTTTGTTGGTACGCATGTTTTCATTGGCACATATCAAAAATATATACGCACCATGTACTTTTAGGTGAACGTTTTAATTTTCATTTTTTTCTATTAAACACCCTGTATATCGATTAACAAACTGTATTCATTTTTTTTTCTTTAGCTTAATGTCACCTGAACTCCCTTGCGTGCGTCAACATTTTTTTCTCTCTTACTCTTACAGATAATTTATATACCATTTTTTTTTTTGGTTTTTGCCAAAAATCAAAATTCAAAAAAAACAAATATTCCAATTTCCCTTCTCCAGTTGTAGGAAAATATTTTGGGTTGGCAACTTGGACCTAAGTCCCCCCATTAGTTTTTGGATAATTCAGAGTAACTTTTACACCAAAAATTCCGGAATTTCTCTCAAAATTTTCATTTTAAAATGATAATAAATGCAAAAATCCGACAAAATTATTAATAAAGAAAATCAAGACACACTACTGACATATGAGGGGTTATCCATAAATTATGTCACACTTTAAGGGGGGCTGGAGGTATCACCAGAATGTGACATTGTGTGACAAGGGGCAGGGGGGGGGTCAGAAGATTTGTGATGTTGATGTGAATAAAAAAATCTTGAAATTTTCGAACTCGGTCTATATTTTCAATACTAAAAATAAGAAAAAAATGAAATTAACTTTTTTTGTTTTGATTTTTTTTAAATACATGCATAAATTTGGAAAATGTGTGACGTCACATCTGGGGGGGGGGTTCTAAAAATGTGACAACCTGTGACAGGGACGAGGGGGAGGGAATAAAAAGTCCTAAAATTCGTGTGACTTAATTTAAGGATGACCCTTCATATTATTACTAATATTTATAGATTTAAAGGTAATTTTAATTTTGTATATTTATATTTTTAAATATTGGCTACAAATTTTGTATATAAAAAGTTCCAAACCAAAGGAAATTACTCTTTGCTTTTTTTTATTAATCTAAAGTTACAAAAATTCGTTTTGTCAACTTTAGTCTCCTCAATAAAATAAACTAGTTTAAGTAATTTATGTTTATGATGTTTAATTTTTTTTTAATCAAATTAAAGCCGAAAGATTCGGCTTTTTTTTTAAATAGGTTTAGTACAACTGAAACATTTCTTGAAACTATTTTTATCCAATCAAAGGAAAATGGATAATATACAGATCGAGAAAAGTTTATTCGAACCATACGATTTACACAAATACGACAAGGTAAATATGAGAAAAACTACTTGAAAGAGAGAGAGAAGAATAATTGTTCACAGTCAGCTTTGGGCGTGTCTTCAGTTCCAGCTACCAATCTGATATGGAAGCAGCGTTGCCAGTTTAGAATGTGTTTCAGACGTTTTTATACACAAATTTCACCCAGCTTCTTCTATTTCGTGCAAGTTCTTTCCCTTCATTCCAGCTCTTGTTATTTTTTCCCAGGATACCAGCTGGTACATCATCCCATTTCCTCTTGGGCCTAACTCTATATCTTCTATTTTTTGGTTTGCTTTGCCATATCAACTTGACTTGTCTCGAGTTGTCCATTCTTACCATAAGTCCAAACCACTTCAGTTGTTGTCGTTTTAAACTGCTTATGATCGGTTCGACCTCCAATAGAGTACACGCATATTTCATATTTTGCTTGGATATTAATTTATAATAGTAAATATGATATCAAAAATTACTAATAATAGGAAATAAACCAGTTTCCATTGGAAATTACTCCCAAATTTTAAAATTTCAATGCACTTTCCGACCACAACCCGAGGATTTCCGAACGCTACCGATGATACGTGTGATGTCATATCTCTTGTTTGTTTACTTTTGTCAACATGGCCGGTATTACATTAGGTTATGTGTAGTTGTGTGTTTATATTATATTTTAATCAACTATTAATTGCTTCAGTGACGTAAAAATATCATTTATATGTTTGTTTGAGACCATTACGTGTTTGTGTGTGCTTTTTTTTATTTCTAAAAGTCAACGTAAAGTGGAAAACATGAATATTCGATATTTCCGAGGATATTTTAAAACTTTTGGAAGAATATATTTTTCCTTCAAGCGTATAATAATAACTATATTACTTTTTGCAACACAGACCGTAGAAATATCCCATTATTTTACTAGTACAAAAATTAATTTTCATTATTGTACTAATAAAATAATGGGGCGTTGTAATCAAGTAGGTAGGAACTGTCATTTTTAAACTTATTTAATTTGACGTTTGTCTGTTTTGAAAATTTTGTGAAAAATGTCTCAAGAATTGCAATGTACGCCTCCGGAATTAGTTGAAATAGCTAATTCCAGTATTGAAACTCTAATTCCAACGAAGTCGCGTAAACTGTATGATTTTGCATACGAAAAATTTCTAAAATGGTGCAATGAATATAATGTACAGCAATACACGGAAAACGTTATGCTTGCATACTTCACGAATTTGTCCAGAAAGTTTAAAAGTTCTACTCTATGGGCACAGTATTCAATGATTAAAAGTCAATTAAACATTAAACATAATGTTAAAATAGAAAAATATAGCAAATTAATTGCATTTATAAAGCGCCAAGGGGAAAATTATACACCGAAAAAATCAAAAGTATTAACACAAGATCAATTTGATAAATTTCTCAAGGATGCACCAAATAATGTTTATTTAGCAACAAAGGTAGGTACTTTCTTATTTCTTTTTAATCATTATTACGTTTATTAAACCGTTGACAGTGATATCTACTAGCAGATCAATATTTAACTTGACAGCAAATATTACCTCATTTCCTACTTATAACATTTAATGACGGTAGCTCAGTGGCAGAGCTTTTGTCTTCGGTCGCAAAGGTCAGCGGTTCTAATCCCGGTGCTACCAGCTTTTTTTTTTATTTATTTCAACGTTTGTTTTAGGTTATATTAATATTTGGAGTCACAGGAGCCCTTAGATGCGATGAACTTGTTAATTTAAAGTCTAGCGAAATCCAAGATTTGGGAAATTTAATTTTGGTTAAAATCATAAACACAAAAAACAAAAAACAACGGTCGTTTACTATAATTGGCGATTTTTATTTGAATTTGGTAAGACAGTATACGGCTCTTCGTCCGGATGATATTGGCCTGCAGCGATTTTTTATTAAATACCAGAATGGTAAATGTCACCGTGTGGTAATGGGTATCCACAAAATATCAAACGTACCAAAAGACGTTGCTACGTTTTTGAAATTAACAAATCCTCATGAATATACAGGACATTGCCTTCGGAGGACTTCCGCAACTATTTTAGTTGACAACGGAGGTGATATTACCGCTTTAAAGCGGCATGGTGGATGGAAATCCACCAGTGTTGCTGAAGGGTACTTAGAGGATTCCATTTCCAGTAAAACACAAACTGCACAAAAAATACTTAATTGGCAAGAACAACCAAGTAATAGTTCTGGAATCGCTGACATAATAATCGACAATCAACTTACTAATAATATGATGTATACCAATGACAAAATTGTAAATGTCGAAGCTGAAAGCGGTGGCAGTGGCTTAAATTTAAACAACTGCAGTATACAAAACTGCACATTTAATATTACTGTTAATAAATAGGTAACACTTTATGTAATTTTTCGTTTGTATTAATTAAATAGTTGAGATATAAACAAAGCCTTCTATATTTTTTATAAAATGCATATTATTATTACGCTTGAAGAAAAAATAGTATATGTTACTCGGAGCAGAAGGCCCATTATATGTTTCGCCCAGTTTGCACAGCCTCGGCTAGCGCCTCGGCAGTGCAAGAATCTGGGCTCAACAATAATGTTGGCCTTCTACTCCTAGTAACATAATATACTATTATTTACTAGTTCAGTGTTCAGTGACGATTCATTCATATTTTGTGAGTAGCGAAGGTTTTGTAAAAGCACAAACTGATAACTTGCCCAAAGTAGACTCATTTATGCTGCTTGAATTTATGAAGTCAAACAGCTGCTTTAATGCAGAGGAAATAAGAGGAGTTAAAGCATTATCGCAAGTACGATTGAAACTATGTATTATTTATATAGTATATACCAACCATATTTCGATGTGTGGTCGTAAGAAAATGATGTTTTTATGGTTGATTCCTAGACATATAGGTACATAACCTCAAACTATTTAAGAATGAAAATTACCAGCATAGAAGTAGGTACCTACATCAAAATGGTCTTCACAAATAAAAGTAATGCCCTTCTTTTAAGTGTATTTTTGCTTGCGCCACCAGGTAAAGTAACAAATATTTTGCCTGGAGTTTTAATAGACGTTGATTTACACACTGGAACAATGCAATACTTGGAATACAAAGTTTTTTTTTCGGCTTTATCCATTTTTAAAGCTTCCAGAAACAAATTAGGTCACAAGAACTCAGAGCTTGATACACGAATAAGAACGTAAACAAATGACGTCACTCCATGGGGCAGCCATCTTTATGACGTAAAGCGCGTTTTGGCGAACATTCAAGGTCTTAGGAGACCTGATCAAGCGTCAATTCCCACCAATAGCAAAATTTATGCTCATACCCTATTCCTTTCTAATAACTTCATTTCTCACTCGGTCTTTTTTTTGTGATGCCCTTTATGCCCCTTAGAAATTTCATTTCGACGGCTATGGACAAATTACAATCTGCAATAAATAAAATCTATACACTGCTTTCGATTCAACAATTATTGTTATTTAACATTGTTGCGACAAAAATTGGGAAAAACTTTTACAGATAAATAAATTTGGCAACAGCTGACTACGCACAATCATTCTCCTCTCTCTTTTTCAAGTAGTTTTTCTCATATTTACCTTGTCGCACTTGTGTAAATCGTATGGTTCGAATAGACTTTTCCCGATCTGTATGTGTGTTGTAGAATTGTTTATAGTTTTGGGAAATATATCAAGTTGTAGTGGAAAATAAGCAATATTATTAAAAAATTGTCTCCTTCGTTTTTGTATACCTGATCGAACTGTATGAAAATTGAAGGAACTCTACGACTGAATTGTAATTTAAATTTTAAGTAGTTAATTTCATATCAGAAAAAAATATATGTACATTAAATAAATATATTGTTCTGTACGAATTTAAATAAAATTTTTGTTCCATTTTAAGTTCATTAAACCTCGCACCGTCTCACGAATATTTCGGCATCGTTAAGGTGGCTTCCTACGGCCCGTAATTTTACAGGACAGGCAACCGGAGAACGGACGGCGCGTACATCGGAACGGCGAAACTCTTCCAACTGGGCTGCGTTCGAGAAGCTGGCTGTTGGTATGAAAATTGTTTTAAGGAGTGGGGGTAAAAACTCACTTCGGTATGCTAAACTGGCCCTAGGTTTTCGAACGGTGATGGCGTGTTTTGTTTCAAGGTTATGTTTGTTCGGTTGTTGCCAACTTGACAAATCAAATTAAAAATTCATTCATTAAAATATTTGCCTGATTCAGTTTCAGGGAAACTAGTTCCTTATCAAGTTTGTCCAAAATTAACCAATTGCCATATCCTGCTCATTTTCTAACATAATATGTCTACCTTTTTCCAATGTAACGTTCCATACTTTTCCTTTTTTATAATTTATTCAATAATTAATAATTGACATCTAAAAGTTCATATCGGCAGAATAAATTCAAATGCTTAAGCTGTCATATGTGACTTTTTTGTCAGCTTAAATTTTACCCTAATCGGAACTAGAGTTTTCAGTTTGTGACAACCGTCATTTCGAATGCTACAGCACCGTACCATTTTTGTACGGCACTGTGTGATTTTTTCCTCATGTACATTTTCAAAACCGATCAGCTGTTTACATATTTTTGAGTTTACTAGGGCTCGGGTTTGCTGATTGCAGCTTGTTTTTGGTTCGCGCATTTGAAGTTACCGATTCGTCGCGCCACCTCAAGCGACCGTCTTCCCATGGCGCGGTCCGGCCTGCAAGAACACGGCCCGTGGGAAGCCACCTTTAAGATGTTTAGTTTGACTATTTTTGGTTTTGATGTAGTTCTAGCTAAACGGTACATTATTAAATATGTAAAATTATAAAAACGTCAATTATGTAATTACATATATAGGAATAGGCTTTTCCGGCTAAAAACCGTTTTTATTGTTGGGAAAATAATGCACGGATTTTATTTTCTCGATGATTATTTAAAAGCCACAGTAAAAATTTTAGGAGCAGTAGATTTATTAAGAATAATTATGATGACGTTAGGTAGAAGACGCCGCGGGTCCGTTGAAATATAGGGAAACACGAATTTTTGACTGATTTTGCGAAAAATCCATAGTAATCACTTATTTTGAGAATAATCCGTCAAAAAATTCGCGGGTTATACACAATTTACAAAGAAAAATCCAAAAAAAGATTTTTTTTCGCCACTTGAGCCATCACTTTTGGCATGATATTTCATACAAAAAACAGTTCAAATGTATTATTCCTCTTTACATGAAAGTGATCAACAACATGTGAAAAAAAATCCAGTTAGATTCTTCATAATATTGTTTAAATTACCACTTTTATAAATATATATTTGACAGGCAACCATTCATTCATTCATTCAAACGTTTGGGTTGTGCTCAACAGCCCGGGCACTTGACCTAAGTCATTGTACCATTCCCAATGTTATCTACTTCCACTCCAAAAGTTTCGTGTCCTCTATATAGGCCACTAGCTTATTTGGGGGGATTTTAAGTAGTTCTGATGGTTGTATAGTTTCCTTTCCAAAATGCTTCTGTCTGAGTCCTTCTAAGTTCTTACATGAGCAGAATATATGAATAGGTGTTTCATCCCTTAGTTCGCACTTCCTGACAGGCAACCAGTTTGGATATAAATAATTTTAATAATAATCGCATACACAGATATGCAACCTACAAAACATAGAACAAAATACAATACTTTGTAGCGTGGTTGCCAGCTGTAAGCGACTACTCGACAATCATGCTACATGACTATTAAGATACGAAATTAAATATTGTATCAGACGATATTTTTAGTTAGATTCATTCAAGACAAACCCAAGAACATAAATGAAATTATAAATACATTTTATATATGATGATATCCTTATATTGCGTATTTGAAGAAGGGGAAACAAATATATAATCATTGTATTCATCCTTCTCCAAAAAATATCCAATACTTTGTAATCCACATCAAGTTATTCCAGAAGGGGAAGGGAATATAATAATTGGATTCACCCTTCCCCTTCTAGAATAATTAAGTTATTCTAGAAGGGGAAGGGTGAATCCAATTATTATATTCCCTTCCCCTTCTTGAATATCTTGATGGGAAGGCAAATGCCTCCAATTATTTGTAATCCACATTCAGTTATTCTAGAAGGGGAAGGGTGAATCCAATTATTAAATTTTTTTCCTCTTCTTGCATAGATTGATGTGCATTAAAATGCATTCATCCCTCCCATCCAATACTTTCTAAGATGAAATTCGAATGCAATAATTAATTAATATTTTAAAAATATCATGATTCTCACGTAATCGTTTACATCTGGCAACCATGTTACACAATACGCTAGAGCTTCTATGTCATTTGTCATTTGATTTAATTGTTTTCATACAAATTTGTAGCCTGTCAAATATATATTTATAAAAGTGGTGATTTAAACAATATTATGAAGAAACTAACTGAAATGTTGTTATAATTAGCGAGAACACATGTTGTTGATCACTTTTCCGTACAGTGCAATACATTTAAACTGTGGTTTGTATAAATTAACTAGTCCAAAAGTGATGGCTCAAGTGGCGAAAAAAAATCTTTTTTGGGATTTTTCTTTGTAAATTGTGTATTGAGTACTATCGATTTTTAGCAAAATCAGTCAAAAATTCGTGTTTTTCCTATAGTTCAACGGACCTGACGCCGCATTTATGGAAAAATTAATCACACTGTATATTGATTTTTGTAAAAATATACAGAATATAGTAATTTGTGGATAAAAAGTGGTACAAAATAAAATGTATCACTCTGTATAGGAAATAAAATACATTTTTGTGCATTCTACAAAACCATTTCAGTTCTTATCAAACACCCCCTGTATCATAAGAACATACTATACTCGTTTTTTTTTTGGAAATCAAGTGCTCTCTATACAGAGTGTCAAAAAAATATTTCAATTTATATTTTGATTGTAAAATACGTGTACATAGTTGAAATGTTGTAAATAGTAGTTTTTCTTTTTCGCAGTGTTCAGAATAGGACTTAGTATTATTTTTTTTTAACTTCGAAAATTTCTTTTCGTAGATTAAGTATGTTCAATGTATTTTTACATAAATAGTTCGTAAGTTATTACCAGTAGGTTAAAGTAATAAAAATAATTAGTATAATCTAAAAAATGTGTTTATATTCTTACCTTGAATGTCCTTCCTCCTGGATGGTTAACCTGAGGGTATGTCTGAGTGGGATAAGGTTTAAAAAAAAGCCTCCTTTAGTGTATATTATGTACAATTTTATTTACATTACATTAAAATACGTTACAATACTCATTTTATTTACACTCGATATATATAAAGACTAAAAAATAAATGTTGAGAGGAACGTCAGTGATTTTTTACATTAAAAGTATTAAACATTAATTATAAACATACAACTTCTTGCTTCGTAAAAAAATATCTTGGATGCCACTATATCGAAACACATACACATTTTTATGTTCAAAATAAATGCCAAGTACCTGCTAAGTATGTGCTATACAAAATGAAGCAAGAAGAACAAATACATTATTATGGAAACGACAACGATGCAGAAGTTTAGTTTATTCAACAAATCAACAATTGATAAAGTAGATTTAGATGTTTAAGAGAAAGAAAACCACCGAAATTTGATACTATAGTCTGTTTCTTATTGTCTGACAGCACGCGAAAAGGTCACAGATGCTAGTCAGGTAGTAAACCATAAGCGTCACCGTTCATCTAAGGAATTTATTTACTATTTAATTTTATACCCGATCTGATATATAAAGGTAATATGAATCTAAATTCGGTTAGTTAAAACAACTTGATAATTTCCAAGAAACATTACAATGGGGTCCTACTAGGGATTGTCCTAATGACTACTTAGAAATTTTGCAGGTATATACGGTGAA
>CAJUYH010003765.1:0-30547 GCA_910591685.1 Galerucella tenella | reverse complement strand
TTGAAAATTAACCCTGTATCTATAACAACAAAATAACTCGTTACAACTCTTTTTAGGAAATTATTTCACAGTGGGCTCTTAATCATAATATTAGACACAATGCTATTGATGATCTTTTACAAGCTCTCAAGCCATATCATCCAGAGTTACCACTTAATGATAGAACACTTTTAAGCACACCTAGGCAGACAGACAAGTTCAAGTAATTGATCCAGGACATTATCATCGTTTTGGTCTTGAAAATTGTATTAAAGAACTCTATCAATTCTCCATCTAAATTAGTTTGTACTAATATTGAAATTCTGGTAAATGTTGATGGTTTACCTATCTCCAAAAGTTCAGGTAGTCAATTTTATCCCATATTGTGCAGTCTACTCAACCAAAAATCTAGCGTTCAGCTAGTTGGACTCTATCATGGCTACGAGAAGCCAAAAGATGCCAACATGTTCCTATCAATGTTTGTAGATGAGTGTATTAAAGAATTTAAAAATTCAAATATGAAAAAGGGTTTCATTATATTTATTATCGGACATTATTGCAAACTTTTTGTATCATGGGTGGTGGAGGAAATAATTCATACTTTTTTCATTTTAGATGAACCACCATCCTCGGACTTGCCTCACACACCCTCAATGACTTCCAGTCAAAAAGTAAGAACTGTCACACCTGTATCTACTGCTGTATCAGAAAAAAATACTTGCAACCAGAGTACAAAAAATAGTAAGTGCAACTAAATATTGTAAGATATGTGTAAAATAGCAGCAATATTAAAGGAAAAGAGTACTTTTTTTAGATTTCCAAGCTTTCGTAAATATTTATTTACATCTTCAGGGAACTACAAAAGTAAGAAAAAGACATAATTTACAAAACATCCCGCTACAACAGTTTCATAACTTACGCTAATCAAGAATGTATTCTTGATGTTATAATCGGGAAAAGCATTAAGCAATTATTTCAAGAAAAAATCAATATTTGTCTGTTTAAAAAAAAACATCTGTACAGGAATTTACTAGTCCAGAAGATAGCTTTTTTAAGAAACTATCCCTACCTTGCAGAATTGATACAGAGTTAACACAGTTAAATGAATATTTGCAAGATGCTGAAAACTTTAAAAACGCTGTAAGTATGATCTCTGATATATCACTGATTATTTTTAACCATATTACAATTTTAGCAGATGGCACACAGATGGTGTTGACATGATAATGTTTTATAATAATATTTTTATAGTTAAATTCGATTTTTTATCAACACAGGAGAAAAATATAATGATTTTATAATATATTATATTTGTAGATCACAGAAATTTCCCAAATAGGGGGAAAAGATGGATATGATTTTGTCAGAAGAGTGATGAGTAGACTAGTCACTAATGATCTATCTGCAAAATATAGTTGGTTGGGAAGACGGGAACAATCTAGCTTTTATAGCCTGAGAGTGGCCAAACTTGTAATTGTTAAGTACATTTTAGATTAAATTAAAATGTTTGACTTCATGTGACAGTATAAAAGTTTGTAGTTTATGCAGAGAAAAATATTTAAGCAGTGCTTGAGGGAATAGAAGAGTGAAGATCTTTTCGTCACCTATATTATTTGAGCCGTTTAGTAGTATTTTTTAGATCATTTTTCATATATGTTTGTATTTTTCTTACGAATCTTCCTTATGTTGTCTCACTAGTCAAGGTGTTTTACTAATTACTTTTAATACATTTTAGATGGAGCATTAAGCCTCCAAAAAGGAAATGAAGAAGATATTGAGTCGCACATATCAGCGTGGTTAAGAAGGTCTGGTGAACGACTAATGTCTAAAAGGCTGTGATGAAAATTAATATTCAAATTTTGAAAATCTGGCCAGATATAGGAGTACAGAGTTGATATTTTTCATACGTTAAGTGTTTTTTCTTTCGTTTTTTTTTTATTTTTATATATATATTTCAAATTTTCATACTAAGTTAGTGTTTTTCTTCTGTTTTTTATATATTTTTTCCAAGGAAATAAATTGATAATTTTTTTATAATCAGCAATTTTTATTCCCTCTAATTACAGTGAACCTTTTTATTATATTGTTTGAAAAATAATTTTCAATTATATAGGTCTAATTTTGTACTTCGACAAATTTTGGCAGATATATACTCTACCCGAAAACAAAAATTTTCAAAATTCATCAAATTGTTGAATATCAGAATGTTACTAAATGCATATTCCGAAGTTGAGCGGTTTGATGGAATTTGAGAATATTTGTTCTTGAGTAGAGTATATTATCTGGCAGAATGTTTCAAACTGCTAAATAAGACAACCTAAATAGCTTCAAACTGTATTTCGAAACGTTTTTAGGACGTACGTTTACGTACGTAGGTTCTTATAAGGATACACAAAAGTACGTATTAAGGACGTTTATTTCACATTTAAATGTTAGTCGTAAATACATACTTAATACATATAATTGATTTTGGTTATCAAATGACTTAAATCGACATCTTCGGTACATACTTTTGTGTACGTACATAATATGTACATAATATGTACACGAGACAAAAACGTACATACATGAGACGTACTCCACGTCCAGATGATACGTTTTAGAAATGTACAGCAGACGTATCTGTGTTTACTGCATTATTAGTTTAATCAAGATCATTGATCTTTTTTTGCTCTGATGAGAACTCATTGATGTTAAATTGTCAAGCTTAGCCATATTATGTAACCATGAGTAACTAGTAATAATTCATATATTTTGTTCAGGCAGTAAGCATGGTTTTTTGCTTTTCCCAGTTAGAATTATTCGAGGAGTTGGGATTAGTAGAAATATAATGACACCCAGAAAGGAAAAAATGTACTCTGTTGTGAAATATATGTATAAAAAGTACAATCAAGTAAAATCCAGCCAAAAAACTGTGAAAGGAAGATTGTTTGAAGCTGAGGAATTGGGAAAAAAACACAATTTCACAATTTGGAAGAAAATTTTGAACAGTTAAATTATATGGCAGCTGTACTGATCAACTGTCGATTGAGGGAGTCAGGAAAGTACAAAAATTTAGGAAGGTTCATTTTGGAAAAAAAACTTTTGTCACTGTCCCTGTTTGAAAAAATTCCCAAATCATACAATTTTCTTGCGACATTCTTTGTATTGCTAAGCAAGACAACATTATCATGACTGCTCGAAAAAATTGTTAATGGTCCAGGCATTTACAAAATGATTTTTGATTTACAACAAGAATTATCAAATAATATGAATGACAGTGGAATAGTATATTGTGCAACAAGTGGAGAAAGTTCAACTTTTCTCACGAGTGTGGAAGTTTGTGGCACGAGCCCGAAGGGTGAGGGACGCAAACACACGAGTGAGAAAAGTACTTTCCCCACATGTTGCACACTATACTTTTTCTACAACTGTACAAATTTAAAGAATACAAGTAAAGTAACTATGGCTAGTAAAACAAAAATAACACTAAAAGTATCCCATCTCTAAACTGTTAAATAATTTCATTCAAAATTATAGTTGATGGTGAAATTTGTACAATTTTGTATGGTCAAATCCGGAACGTCATTTCTTTTCATTAAATTCTGTTATTAGAAACTACCTTTTACAATTTAAAAACTTTTAATATAATCTGACAGTTTTGTGACAACTAAGTAGGTATTTGAAGGTGACAGTAGCATACTAAGTTTTTGTCGATTTTATTTGATTCTCCATATAAATGTATGTGGCGTGGGCAAAGTGCCGTGGGAAAAAATATTTCCCACGGCTTAGGCAAAGTGACACTTTGTAGTTTCGTAAATTGTGGGAAAAGAACTGTTTTCCATAGCAGTTGTAGAAAAAATATGTTCCTATACTGTTTCATAAGATGGCAATTATGCATGGCTTACATTATAATGAGCACCTTGGTCTTATAGATGGATTTGAAGATATGGAAGTTGGCATACGGGAGAGTCATTTGGCAGAACATGATTTGGTGTTTATGGCAAGAGGAATGAAAAAGCCATGGGAAGCACCCATATCTTCTCATCTAGCAGGTAGAGGTGGTGCAAAAGCACCCCAAGTTAAACATTTGTCACGGCAGGCGATTACTGAAATTTTGAGAATAAATTTGAAGCTTGTAACAGTTAGGTTTTGATCAGAATAACGCAGCTGACATACATGGTTTGATAACGGAAACAAGAGAAAAATACCTTAGGAATAGAATACTAAACTATAGGGAAGGATCATTTGAAATAAGTGATTGGAGAGTATACCCAATTTTTGATCCTCCTCATTTGATAAGAGGTATGAGAAATAATCTAATAAACAAGGATCTCATGTATGTTAGAAGAAATGTGATGAAGACTGCTAAATGGGAGCATATTCAAAAACTATACGAATACGATAGTCTTGCCTCTGATGGTTTGAGAGTTTTGCCCCACATCAATGAGGAACATGTGAATACAAACAAAATTAAAAAAATTAAGGTTAGAAATGCTGTTCAAATATTTAGCCAACGCGTTGCAGCTACTCTTAGTAGTTAGCAGTTAGTAAGCAGCATTGGTAAGATTTTTTATAGATGGCCCTAAGCCACCTAAGCATATGACTTACAATAATTAATTCAAAATAAGTAATAATATTAGCAGAGATAGTAAAAAAGTTTGATCAATTTTTAAAACTTACTCCATGTAACATACTGTAGGGAAAAAACTGCACTTTATTTCCATTGACATGTCTATTGTTTATATTAACATATTGTGCATATGTTGATAGCATTTTTATATATGTAATCTATTTACAGATTCACAAAAGGTCATTGGCGATAGAATAGAGGACACAGCAGAATTGCTAGCATTCTTTGACGTTTTTTTGACTCTTTTAATAGGTCGAGCAAACATCATGACCAGGGCAAGATTCTACGGTGTGGCTTAAGTGAGACATCATCACTATCGCTTCTGGAATGAAGAAGCTTTGCCACTGCTGACCACGATAAAATTTATCGAAAGATCAGCCAGGGACATTCAAATCCCCCCGAGTCTTGGGCATTCAATATCAATAACATTAGGGCAATCTGGGGTGTATTAAAACAAAACGAGTTTGATCATCTATTGCCCAAGCGTTTAAGCCAAGATCCCCTTGAGAATTCATATGGACAACTCATAAGTTTTGGTGCTCTAAATAAACACCCTTGAAGTACACAGTTTGTGGGAATTTTCAAAACATTAGACTTTCAAACCAATATATCAGCTTACAAAGATACTTTCAACTGCGCAAATGACCAGTTTACGTTTATGTCCTAATCAAAATTGTTTAGACCGAAGGCAGTGTAAGAAAATTTGGATAATATTGTGACCGTTGAGCTCCCACTAGAACCAACAGAACAAACCAGACCTATGCTGTAACTACCCTTGACTTGATTTCAATCTTGAAACCGTAACAATTAAATATTGACATTCTGTCAATATTGAAATCAAATGGTATGCAGTAACCACAATTGATTGTAGGGAAATTGATTGAAATTCATTTCAAGTTTACTGCTGGCAACATTGGATATTTAATGATTCATCGAAAAAAATAAGAGAAAATTAAGCCATTAACCTAACTTTAGCCTGGCCACGTTTGTTTTCAGTGTTTTCACAGTGTGCTGTGTTTGTTTTATGCAGTGATTTGTCGGCAAGTTTTATCCACAAAAGTAAGTAATCTTAACAAAAAACTTGGGTAGGTATCAAAATAGCTAGAAAAAAGGGAGCACTTTATTACATTTAGCACAATATTGTGTATTGGGTAGGTTTGTAAGCTGATTTCTATTTTACTTTTGTAGATGCCTCCAAAAAAGCTACAGCCAGCCAATACAAAGAATTAGTAAATTTAATTAAAAATTCAGATGTAATTAGGTGGGGCAAAGGCACACCTGATATGAAAAGCGAGGCTTGGGAACAAGTTTCCCAAGTCCTAAACTCTATTGGAGGTGCCCAGAAAAATGGAGAAGGGTGGAAAAAGGTAAGTAACAACTTTTAAATTGTCCAAACTGTCCAACATAGTTTTCTTCATAATTAATTTATGAAGAATACTGGTAATGAACTAATGAGTTATTAGCATTAAAAAAGACATGTATTTTACAGGCATTTATTGAGTGGAAATCACACATAAAAGCCAAAATTCGTTTCAACAAAATTATAGACGATAGTGAAAAGGAATGTGCCGAGGTAATGGGCCTGATGCTAGCACGGGCATTTCAAATGTACCCGAGCTGGGACTTGCAGAGTAAAATATTGGTAAGAGTACCAGGAATAAATTTCAAATAGCGAAAAAACATAAGTAGAAACTAAATTGTAGCAATTTTAGTTTTTAATCAACTGGTAGCAAAAAATTTGATTTGTTTTGAGTATCACAAATTTTTTATATTCTAGAATCATATGTAGTGGACTTGGAGGGAAACCTTTTTCAAGATGTTCCTGGAAGCAGCAGTTCTCCCCAAACCCAAGACTTAGACCCTGAAGCCGAAGAAGCTTTTGAAACAGAAGCTTAAGCAGATCATCTAGACCTTAGATGTAGGGATAGAGATAAAAAAAGAAAGCAAAGAAAGGCGTTTCATGTCATACAAAATCAGCTAGGTGTAAGTATAGATAAGAGAGTATGGAAAAAATGCTTTTTTTTAAAATCTCCATGATTTTATTCCAATTTATATTGTTTGGAGCAGGGTTTCTTTTAGTGTAATATTTTTGAGTTAAGTTTATTAATAGATAAATTATTAATTAATAAGTAAATTATTACTATGCACATTTTAGTACTTTTGGATGAACACATTCAATCAACAAACAATGGGCTGCAAGATATTGCCAAATCTATTATGGCAGTTGCTGATTCAATCAACAATCTAGCAGTTGCAGTCCGGGAGAGTAGAATTTAAAGACAAAATGTTATTTTCTTGTTTAGTAGAGCAGTTTGAGATGTACATTAACTTAAAAAAAAAACTTATGACGAAGAAGATTTTTCAGATCTTTGCCTTGAACTAAATAAAGAAAAATTTGGACCAGCACGAACTGAAGTCCAATGGAAAATGGTAAGTTTGTTTATTTTCTACTGCTGAAGTTATTATCCCTCTCAATAAGGTAGAAACTTTATTCTTAATTTGTGACTAGAAAGTTATTGGAACTTCTATGAGGTCAAGCAGTAATAGTGCTGTCCTTATAGTGACATATACGCATGAATATTCGATGTTTTGAATAAGGGAAATATTATTAAGGTTAGTGCTTGTCCTTATTTGTGCGCGATTACTGCAGTGCACTATCCCGACTTTATTTCATGTTTTATATTTATATGTCACAATAGGTGATCTGTCTACGTTAATTTAATGTCATTATAGAGTTTCATATTTCAATAACTCCAAATTTTAAGTCTGCTTTAAGGTCGAGCACTGTTTATTTAACGGTATCACAATTACTGCAAGGCAGTAAATTCGTGTTTCCCATAACTCTCTTATATATTGAGTGTCAGGGTAGGTATGTCAATTGAATTCTAATTACGAACTTTTATACGAAATTGTTTTTAAGGTGTTGAGTAAGTGGGAAAATGAAGTGAAAGCCAAAGCAAGACGTATTCACTTTGAGCAAGAACTAACTGGAGGTGGAATTCCTATTATAGAGATTTTAACCAATCTTGAGAGAAAACTTTTGGAGGTTTTATCAAAAATTTCAATTTTTGGTTATCCAGGAGTTGCTGAGCTTGGCTTTAGTAAAAAGAAAATAAAATCAACCTACAAAATAGGAAAATATAAAAAGAAGAAGAATCTTAGGGAAAAAAACCCATAGTATGGAATCTTTGTTTGCATATCTATACTATATTAAGCAATATTTTTTTTAGAACCATCAGAGTTTGACTTCACAACCTATTCAATTAAAAGCATAAAGATGCTGGAAAACAGTATGGATGACATAAAAACGAGCCTTAATTTGTTGAGTGAAGCAATGAAAAATTTAGTTGAATCAGTTTGTCCAAAATAATTTTATTTACTTAACTGTCAATTTTTTAATAAATGTCATTTAGACCAACTTGGATGTTTTTTTAATGCATGCTAAATCAGTCCGCCCCCTCTTTACCTACAAATCACATTGTACAGTTACAGTTTTTTGACATTGGAAATTAAATAAAAAATTGGTTCAAATTTCTAATTTTCAGTTTTGTAAAGTACATGGTATCACACCCTGTACTAAACTAATCCAAAAAATATATATTTTAAAATATTAAAAGGTTTATTGTGAATATCCATATCACTATTATAAATGAAACTAAAGTTTCTAGTTGAATCCACTTAAATGAAAAAATTATGAATATTCCAAGATATTATTTTATAACTATTTTGATATTTCAAATATCATCATCAGAATGACAGGAGTTAAATTTATTGAGATGCCTACTTGGTGTCTTGGTGATTAATATTTTGGCTAGACCACATAGTGACCTCTATCTTGTGATTGACTTAACATTATGTGGATACATCAATTATGATGTTACAAATATTGAAGCTTAGATTATTAGCCCTAAATATTTATGGTTATCAGTTATGAAAGTAATTTTCGACTACTGCATTTCTTACAATTCGGACTTCTTGCGAATTGTTTCCTTGCGGATTGTTATTGTTATCATCGTCATGGTAATCATCGTCAATATTTTCATTTTGGTCATCTAAAACAAATGTAATGTTTTATTATTTGGACTAAATGATTACAAGAACCAACAATATTTTAACAAAGCACCAGAACACACAATTTTCACCAAAATGTTTTGTAGGATTTTCTTACCATTGTACTCATCAAAATTCTCATTTCTTAGAATGCATAAATTATGCAAAATTGCACAAGAATAAATAATCTGTGCAGCTCTTCTTGGTGCATAATGGAGAGTACGGTGCTTAAATATGCAGCGAAATCTCTGTTTCAAGACACCATTAGTTCTTTCCAGTACATTTCTTATTCTTCTATGAGCTATGTTAAATAGTAGTTCATTTTCATTTCCAGGATGAGAAAGTGGTGTCAGGAGCCATGGTTCTAAAGAATAACCTGAATCTCCTACAAAATAAATTTTCAACATTAACAAACTTACCCTTAGAGATTTTGGAATGCATGTGGTTCTTTCACCTTCCCTCATGTGGGGTCCAATTTGTGTTAATAACCAATGAACAAGATCTCGAGATACTCTATAAAGCATTTTAAAACTTTGCTCTGGCAATGCAAGTGGATCACTTGTATCCCTCAGAAGACTTCTATTATTATTTAAATTACGCCTAAAAAGGTCAGAAATATAAAACAAATTTTGGCGGTCTTTTAAAGTGAAACTCAAATAATAAACACCAATAAATTTAAATTATATATGGAATTTTTAATTTAGGTACTTGCCTTTGTATTTCAATTTCTAATGAATCTACATACACAATTATATCCATGTTAAAAACTTCTTGAAAACCTACCACAAAAATACAAAATTATCCAAATTTCTAGGTTATTAGACTTGTTTAGGATTCATTTCAAGCAAAAAGACCCAGGGTTTCTACGTGCGTTAAAATCTTGACGTTTTTCAACCTTGACTTGCAATTTCATATCAATTTTTCGCATAGAGCATAGCGATTATTGAAATTCTCAAGGTTACTTGACTCCATTTCAAGTTTTGAAGCAAGATTGATTGTAATCTTTTTTACCTACGACCCCCCCTGTAATCAGTCAATAACACACAGTTGGTATCAATGTAATGACATCTATTACGCACTGTAAAAAAAACGCACGGCTGTAAAGTAAATCGCACGGCTTCCCTAGCAACATCTTAGCAACTGTCAATAGACGTCGCCATTTCGTTCAAAAATATGACATAAGCTGTCAAAACATCAAACTTAAGTAGGCCGCATTAGAGATTTGCGAACGAACTGTCAAGAAACTATCAAAAAACTTTTTTTATTATCCTTATAACTGGTTTGTGTATTTTTGTGAAGTTTTATTCAATTAAAAAATGTCGAGTGAAAGTAAGATGGATTTAACTCCACCCAATATCACGGAAATCGCAGAAATAGCCAAATTCAATTTATTACCAGCGAAATCTGAGGGTCGGTAGAAACTTACGTACCAAAAATTCATGGAATGGAGGTCAAAAAACGGCGTAAATTCATTTTCCGAGAATGTTATGATGGCATATTTCCAAGATTTATCAAATAGTATGAAACCTTCTTCACTTTGGTGTTTGTATTCTATGGAGGACCATAATATATATAAATCATAACATGAACATTGCAAGCTATTCCAAATTACAAGCCCTACTTAAAAGAAAATCTGACGGATTTAGACCTAAGAAATCCCAAATTTTAACAAACGAGAATATCAATAACTTCCTAGAAAATGCACCAGACGATAAATATTTGTTTATTAAGGTAAAATATATTGTGCTCAATTCACTATATAGATAATTATAATTTTAATTTCCTTTCAGGTTGTTCTTATAATTGGTATAAGCGGTGCCTGCAGAAAACAAGAATTACGAAATATAATACCATCGCATGTTCAAGATACAGGAAAAAACTAAGCGACAACGTTCGTTTGTAGTTTCAGAATTCTTTTATCCCAAAATGAAAAAATATATTAACCTTCGCTCTGCCGTAAATAAGTCTACAGAATAACCTTTTTTTCTAAACTATGTAAAGGGAAAATGTACCGGGCAGTGTGTTGGTATTAATAAAATAGGGAACGTACCAAAACAAATCGCTTCATACTTGGGACTACCAAACCCAGCATCTTATACAGGACACTGTTTTCGGCGTTCGTCTGCGACTATTCTTGTTGACGCGGGTGGCGATCTATTAGATTTAAAAAGACACGGCGGATGGCAGTCATCGACCGTAGCTGAGGGCTATGTGGATAATTCCCTAAGTAATAAAAAAAATAATTCGTCTAAAATAGCATCCGCTATAGCAGGTGCTAGTAGTAGAGATGAAAGTTTACCACCAAGCACCTCTAATGTAAATGTTTCTCATGCTTCAACAAGCAAAGGAAGCGATTTACCTTTTGTGTTCAATCACTGTAATGTGACTATAAATAATTATTATAACTAATAGGTATTATGGAATTGAATGTTATACAATAAAATTATTAAAGAAATCTATTGTTGATGTTGTTCAAGTATTAGTAATAATAAGATTATAAATACAAGTACAAGCTTAGGTCGTTGGTAAAGTATAGTACGTAACTCGTTTTGCAAAGCATTCCCGCACTCGCCGCTACGCGTGCGTGCGTGCGTAAAATGCTTCTTACCACACACGTTACGTAATATACTATTACAGCATACCAGGAGTGGGATTATAACAATCGATCGTACCGTATCCGTGCGAGACGAGACGTAAATCGAAACGATAGTACGTTGCTATTCTTACTCTCTCACGGAATAATGATCGGGTATTGTCGGAATATGTGTTAAGGACGTCCTCCATTCGCATGGAAATTTGTGTTTTGTGGATTTTATGCATAGATATAATTATATTTCTATGGTTTTGTGTCAAGAACAAGGGAAGTACCCAATAATAAATAATCAGCAATTTTTTATTTTTTGGTAATTGAGGTAATTCAATTATTTTCATAAAAATAATGTTATTCAAAGTAAGAGAGGCCCACTGGCAGATTATGTTAGAGGCCATGGAGAAGCACTCTTTCCTGGCTACAGGTAAATTCGTTGGTCCTCGAGGAAGGGATCTGTATAAAAAACATTGGGACGAATTGGCCCATTATCTGAATGCTCTAGGCTATGGAACGAAACCTACTGAAAAATGGCAGAAGGTAAACCAACATATCAAATACTTAGATTTTTTATAACTTATTTGAACTTTGGTTTGTAGACTTGGTCAGATCTAAAATATTCTTTAAAAAAAAAGGGTGCTGCAATGAGAGCATCATTATCTCGTACTGGGAGTGGATTAGATAATGTAACACAACTGAGCGAATAAGAACTTTCCTTTGCTTTATTAGGAGAAAACTTTATGGGATTAAATAATCCAGAATGTGGTGTACCTGTAGGTGTGAATGTATCACTTGAAGCAGATTCCTTGAAAAATAGTGTTGATGTACCATCAACATCAAATACACCAACAGCATCAAATACCCCATCAACATCAAAGACTATGCCCCAGAACGATAATATGGAACCACCTCATGAGAGACAGAAAATGAACTTTCACAATGAATACAGGGAAACCATTGAAGAGTTGAGGAAAATAAAGAAATAAAATCTTCCTTGGGCGATATTTCTTCCAATTCCAATTTGAAGGATGTTGCTAATGAATTGAGAAACTTGAACAATTATTTGCCACAGGTAACAACAAATGCAATGATTTAAATGCATGAATTGAACAAAAAAGGTGATTTTTGAAGAAAGTAGCTCTCAAGAACTGGAATAAAACAGCACCCTTCCATTTATGTAGGTAATGGTGAATAAATGGTTTTGTCGAGAGAATTAATGATTCTGCATTATTTTGAAAATATCAGAGACTTTTTATTTTTCTCTATTGTTATAGAAAGCAATGTTTATTTTTAGTTTGAATGTACCTGACTTTGTACTGTAATATAATATTAGTTATGTTTGAATTTTCTCTTTATTTCACAAATAGAATGAAATTTTCTCAATAAAATGTTTTACTAACAATTTCAATTTGCACTTTCCAAAAATCAGGATGGTTATTTTATGATTTCTGGAATAGTAACTTCAAATGATTTATAAAAATAATAATTTACAATAAAATTATAAAAATCATGATCTTAATCTTAATTAATTGAAAATCAATACTATAGTTTTTCAACTTAAATCTTCAGTAATCACAAAAAACAATAATATCACTTTTTGAACACACCTTATTATATGGTAACTTTTTTTTTAATTATGAAAGTAACAGTTTTCGGTTGTATTTGATATTTGTATATAAAAAATTTATTGGTAATACTGCTGTACAATTCTATCTCTAACCCTCATTCCTTCTACAGCAAGTTATACTTGATTATTAAGTGGTTCTGCTATCAGAAAATCACCGTTATCATTGTCTGGATTACCTACGTTTTCATAGATGGGTATCTTTTCATCCATACACATATTGTGTAAAACAGCACATGCCTTTAACAAGTTAGCTACAAAATCAGGATTGTATCTCAAAGTACGCTCCTTCAAAAGACAGCGAAATCTCATTTTTAGAATGCCAAAGCATCTCTCGATGCAATTTCTTGCTCTAATATGGGCATGATTAAACCTAGATTCGGGACTATTTTCAACTGGGTTTTGAAAAGGTATCATTAGAAATGGCTGAAGTGGGTAGCCAGAATCTCCAATTAACCAAGCTTGTTCCTCAGATTCGTAAATTTATTGCATATAATCCTTCATCAATGAGTGGTTCCATATAAAAGAGTCATGAATGGATCCTCCATAGTTAGCAAAAATATTATTTATTTTCATACGGTGATCACAGATAACTTGGCAATACAGAGAATGGTAACCCTTCCTATTGATGAAATTATGTTCATCGCCAGGTGGTTTTAAGATGGCAACATGGGTACAATCAATAGCCCCTATGACTCCCGGAAAATGCCATTTCTCCATGAAAGCCATTTTCACTACATTCCTTTCCCGAATATTCTGAGGGAATGCTATACATTCTGCACCCATTACTTCAACTATACGATTTGATACTTCATGTACTGCTCGATGAACAGCAGTTTGACTCAAACTGCAATAAGTTTCCTCACCAACACCCCTCTGGTAAGTCCCTGTGGCATAAAAACGGAGAGCGCAAAATATTCTACTTTCTATTGTAATACACCCTCTTATGCGTGGAGATCCCAAATGGGGGGTTAATATGGTTATCAATATTCTTGTCAAATGTTCATTCAACTGATACAATTAAATAAATCATCTTTCAGGAAGATCGAATGGATTAAATCTATTCCTTAATTGGAATCTATGTCTTCTTAATCGCCTTATAGGTGGTTGATTTTGTATAATTCCATGATGATCTATGGGCAGCATATTTGTTGTTTATTTTTTGAATACACAAATAATAATTTAATAGATTTCGTTTTAAGGTTAGGAATTTGACACATTGAAAAGAGAAAAATATACTATTGAAATGAGAAACATATATCGAAATCTGTAAACAATACATCTACACCTATCGAATGAAATTACGAAAATTCGAGACACGAAACGATACCAAATACTACTTAGAATTCCTACTGTCGTCTCAAACGATACGATACCTATCTTAGAATCCCCCTTCAGTCTCCCATTTTTATTGAAATGTGTGTCAAGTGTCATTTTTACGTCAAGATTTCAACTTGAAATCAAGTCAATTAAGTTACAGCATTGTCTACAATATTACAGGAGTTGGCGGCTTGTAGTGTGTGACACCCTATAGTTACAATAGTGTGTCACACCCTATACATTCTGTATGATATATTTTAGTATTTAAATATAAATATGTAATTAATTAATATGCAATATTGCTTAGGCTAGGATTTTAGATAAGTAGGTTACTTTTCGAATAGAACAATAATTATAAGAATATAGCAGACAAAAGATTATACTACGCATTATTACAATAAATATATATTATATTTGGGTTTTTTATAAACCTATCATGTTTGATTTCGAACATTAAAAAACATCATCAAAATAACCAATAAAGGTTATTACATGGCGATCCTGCCAATCGAATTATTTTTCTGAATGGTTGGTTGAAGAAAATTCAAATAGCGCTCAGATTGGAAAACGAAAAGGCTAAATGGTTTGGTTGAAGAAAATAATTAGAGCCCTGAACTATTAGAAACCGAAAAGGACAGCAAATACAATATTATGGGAAGCCAAAACACTAAAGAGGTCAAAGAAGAAGTAATAATAGCCCAGGCGGGCAATAGTGGAGGAGCAACGGCCACTACAAGTCTAACGGTAACATCAACTAGGGACGTCTTGGTTTTGATTGTTTTAGGTCTGATAATTGTGGGTATATGCATATTTTGCTACAAGAGATGTAAAAACACAACTGGAGAGAAAAATAAGACGAGAAATATCTAAGAGCACTGAACGAGTTTAAATTGTGGATATGGATATGATATGGTTGAGGAGAGAGAATTTCGTTATTTACTGGAGGAACTAAAAGTATTTTATAGAAATTTAAACAAAGACAGTCAGGAGAGAAGAGTAAATATTACTATAATTAGGCGTAAGTTAGATAAAATTAATGAATTAGAGTTAGAATTTATAAATTTGCGGGATAATTTTAATGATAGTAGACAAGAGGCAGATACTATAAAACAAGTTAAGTTACATGTAGATAATATAATAAAATACTTTGAGGCGATAAAATCAATTTTGAATAACAGGTTAGAAAATTCAGAGCAGGGGGTAAGCATAGAAACCATGGCGGAAAAATTTGATTTACGCACTGCTGCTAGCTTATTGCCTGCTATGGATGGCTCTGAAAACGGTACGAAGTTGCTTATTGATGCCATTGAGTTATATGACTCGTTGTTAGACAATGATGGTAAAAAACTACTGACTACCTATGTTTCGAAAACTCGTTTAACGCAGAGCCCAAAAATTAGATTAAAAGACAAATACGACAATAATGAATTGCTTATTAATGATATTGAAGCCCATTTTTTGACAAAAAAAGCTGCTTCAACTTTATCTGTCAAGCTTAGTAATGCTAGGCAAGGCTCTAAATCCCTAGACGAGTTTAGCAAAACTATAGAAGAGTTATTAGTTGATTTAACCATAACAGAGGCTGAAGGTAACGCCAATGCTATCGAAATTTTAAGGAATGTAAATGAAAAAATTGCAATTAGCACTTTTGCCAACGGGCTGCAAAATCCCGAATTGCGAACTATTATCAAGGCTAGAAATTATTCGACATTAAATGAGGCAGTACGCGGTGCCAAAGACGAGGAACTGCCTAATCAAAATAAAATTTTTCATTTTCGTGGACATGGTCGCGCGAATTTCAGGGGCAATTCTCGAAGTTTTAACAATTATAATGAAAATTCTTATAACAACCGCGGCTCATTTAATAATAATTATTACAATAGGAATTCTTACAACGACCGTGGCTCAGCTAATATAAATCCAAATAGAGGAGCTTTCAATTCGAGACAATTTTCTCAACGAAATAATGGAGGTAATAGAGCACGTCTCAATAATTACAATTCTTCAAATAGAAGCAATAACAGTTATTCTCAAAGAACGTTCTATATGCAAAATGGCCAGGATAACACTGACACCCTAGACAATAGGAACAACAGTGAATATTGTCAACAGTCAACATTTTTTCGAGGCCCATCAGGCGCAAATTAACAATGATTCTGCAATTATCCTAAATTTAAATAGTTTAAATTATGTAAAATTTAATCATAACAATAAACAATTATTTTTCTTATTAGATTCTGGGGCGTCAGTCAGCGTCATTTTTAAAAAATGTATTTCAACACACGAGAGTATTGACTTTTCAAAATAAATGGGATTTCAGGGTCAACAATTTCACAGGGTTCAGCAAATATCACATTAAATTTTAATAACATGAATATAGTTCACAATTTTTTGCTGATGGATGCATTTGAGAAAGGCATTCACGGGGTCATTGGGGCAGATTTTTTTTATAAATTTCAAGCAATTATTAATTACGAAAAGTTTATATTTTCATTTTTAGTAAACAATACTCGGATTTCTCTACCTATAGAATGTAAATACGATTTTTATACCACAATACCAGCTCGCTGTGAGGTAATTAAATACTGCTGGGTAGACGAAAACGAGGAATGTTTAGTTTTATCTGATGAACTTTGTGATGGGGTATTTGTCGCTGCAATTATGACTAAACCAATTAGTAATATGATTCCCGTTAGAATACTTAATACTCGAAGTGAGGAAGTAAAGTTAAAAAATTTTAAACCAAAAATCAGTAAATTAAATAACTTTGAAATTTGCAAGTTTAATAATAATGCGATATCGGTAGATAGGTTAGATGAACTTTTTAAATTAATAAATACAAGTCATTTGAATCAAGAGGAAACTTATTCACTTCAGAGAGTTTGCGCAAAATATACAGATGTTTTTCACTTAGATGAAGACCCACTTACAGTAACAAATATTTATGAACAAGCTATAACTTTACAAAAGTCAGTCAAGCCAGCATATATAAAGCTGTATCGGTTGCCACATGCACAAAAGGAAGAAGTGCACAAACAGGTTCAAAAAATGCTTCAAGACGGCATTATTGAAGAAACTAGATCAGAGTGGTCAGCACCATTACTGATAGTTCCAAAAAAGGCGGATATTAATGGTAATAAAAAGTGGCGTGAAGTTATAGACTACAGACAGCTAAATAAAAGGATTGAGGACGATATAAATTTCCCCTACCCTGCATAACTGATATTTTGGACTCTCTCTCGGGAGCTATTTATTTTTCTCATCTTGATTTGTCTCAATCTTATTACCAAATAGGGCTAGAAGCAAATAGTAGACCTTGTACAGCATTCACGACTGATCGAGGTCAGTACGAAATGACTAGGTTGCCAATGGGATTAAAAATTAGTCCTAGTTCTTTCTCCAGAGCGATGACGATTGCTATGGCCGGATTGAACTATGACAGTTGTTTTATTTATTTGGACGACCTTATAGTGTTTGGAAATAATCTTACTAATCATAACAAAAACCTTACAAAAGTACTACAAAGACTTAAAGACGTAAACTTAAAATTAAACCCTGCCAAATGCAACTTTTTAAGAAAAGAAATTTTATATCTAGGACATATTATTTCATCTGAAGGTGTCTCTCCTGATCCAGAAAAAACTGAAGTAATTCAAAATTATCCTAATCCCAAGGATGCAAACGAAACTAAAAGATTTGTCGCATTTACAAATTACTATCGAAAATACATTCCTAATTTTGCTAAAATCGCGGCACTACTAAATAACCTGTCTAAGAAAAACGTTGACTTTATTTGGACTACTGAATGTCAAAACTCTTTCAATAAATTAAAAGACGCGTTAATTCACCCACCTATATTACAATATCCGGACTTTTCTCCAGATTTTATTTTAAGAACATATGCATCAGGCTACGCTGTAGGCGCTGTTTTATCTAATGGGAATGACAAGCCAGTGGCATATGCAAGCAGATCTTTAAACATAGCAGAAAAAAGATATTCAACAATAGAGAAGGAGCTGACAGCAATTATTTTTGCCGTAAAGCATTTTAGGCCGTACCTGTATGGACGAAAATTTTTAATTCTTACTGACCATCGACCGCTTGTATATCTTTTTGGCATGTCTAATCCTTCTAGCAGATTAACTAAGTTTCGTTTAACTCTCGAAGAATACGATTTTACAGTTCAATATGTTAAAGGTGAAAATAATGTAACGGCGGATGCATTATCTCGCATAGAAATAACGTCGGACCAACTCAAGGCAATGAGTGACAGCGTAAATGGAACAATATACGTCCAGACGAGGGCACAAACAAAAAATCTCAACGAAAAAATTCCAAATAGAAATAATATTCTCCATAAAAGGCTTGATCACCCTGGAATGGTGGAAATTCTCAAACCAACTGAAAACTCAATTGAATTAAGTGTAATATCAGACAAGGAATTCTGCGCAGTAATTAATAATAATAATTATGATTATAAAATAGGGAACTTTATTTTTGTAGAAAAAGAAAATATAATTTATATGAAGCAGGAAACTCGATCGACGTTCGCATTAACTGCATCGTTGAGAGACCTGGAAAATATGTAATAACCTGTAATGAAGTAAACGCTGTCACCAATGTAATATCCAATGGAATAAAGTAAACGTCACCAATGTGATAACCGGTAAAACCAATGTAATAGAGAAACTAAAAACTGCTGGTCCACCGTAAAAGCTGCTACTCCAGAGAACACCTTGGTGCCGAATTTCACGAGCCGGAACCTGAAAAAGTAAAATTTCTCCTGGTGTGTCCCTGAAAATAACAAGAAGGCAGCGCAGCTGGCTGTCACCACCCACGAGTACGTGGGAAACAGGAATCAACGAATCCTGTGAGAAAAGTCCGAAAGGATAGATCCGGCCTCCGCTGCTATCAGTTGTTGTTGATAATGAGAGGTCTTTGTGTGTAGGGTTACGTCTGGTATAAGGTTCAGGATAAGGTATTACTAATTATGCATGAAAGCAAACTAAACGTTATCGAATTTAAATGGGTTTATTATAAAAAAGAAAATCAAGAAATAGAGAATAAGTGATGAAATATAATATTAAATACTTAATAGAAACTAAATAATGAAAATAATAATAATAAATACTGGTAATATATATTATTATAAAAAAATATGGATATGATAATGAATTCAGTTAATTGTAAATGAGCGAGAAACGTATTATAGATTACGTATGAAAACTTAATAGCTTATATTGTTAAATGAACTCCCTATTTGCAAACTTTTCGGTGTGGGCTAAATGCTCCTTACCCCTCAGTTTTGAGGATTACGACTGAATCCCTTATAACAGTAAATATCAAATAAATATAAAATTCCAGAACAAAATATAAAAAATAATATGTGCATGAGGTGGCAATAAAATACGGGCTAACCAAACTACAAAAATATTTTTTTCACAGTTAGTACAAGATTCAAGCAGACTCACCAATGTGCAGGTAGGGCGCTCTCCAATGATGCTGAAGACTTCTTACCCGGCTTATTCGTTCACACCATCACACGTATCGGATGGGGTAGACTTTTTATCGAACCTATTTGCCTCCAGCAAATCTTATTTGGCCGTTCGCTACCCTCTTTACCGAATTACTCTTTAAGCGCTTACAGTAGACGCTCTTTCGAAAAAAATCCTTCAAGTGTCGAAACGAAACTTATTTTGAACTCCGCACTACTTTTGTCTTACAAGTCAAAATATAATTCTGGATTTTTTCCAGATGACCGCTAACCGCGAACTCTAGGGGGCAACCGCTCTCAACCGAGTTCGGGACCCAACTAACTTGTCTTTTTTTCTGTCTCGTCCAGCTTTGGGCAATTTTTGCCCAGTCAGCTTTTCACCACTTTTTCATTCCTTGCTTTCTTATTGGACACACGTGTACTTTGTAGCCCACGATCGCTTTGCTTCATCAGCTAACTCGTGTTTTCGAAACTAGGTTCCTTTTGTGTTACTTTGTAAGTGTGTCATTGTGCATTGTCAGCATTGTTTAGTCTAATTGAAATTTGCTACGCTACTTGAATTTAAATTATATTTTTATGAAGTTAATTTTGTTTTGAATATACTTGAAATTTGTTAAACAGGGTGATGTTTAACATAATTCCACCCTTGGTACTTATTACAAATATTTGTACCAAATACAAAATTCCGGAAATTTACCTAATAAAAAATAATGCATGCATGCAAATAATTACTGAATTATACGCAAAGTTCCAAATGAAATAAAAAATGCAAATATTAAAATTTCTATCATCAAAAATATAAAAAAAATTGACGACTTTGAAACTAGGAAAGTGATAATAAACGACTTTCATATTCTTCCAACCGGAGGTCATGCAGGGATCAATCGGTTATATAACAATATAAAAAAGTATTACTTTTGGGTAGGTATGAAAAAAGATATCGAAAACTTTATAAGGAAATGTGACGATTGTCAGAGGTACAAACATTCTAGGCCTAATGTGGAACCAATGACCATGACAACAACAGCAAAATGTGCATTTGAAAAAGTTTTTTTAGATATCGTCGGACCACTTGAAGTAGATGCTCAAAATAATCGATATGTACTAACTCTACAGTGTGAGTTAAGCAAATTTGTGGAAGCTTACGCTTTACAAAATAAAGAAGCTGAAACTGTGGCAAACAGTTTTGTTAATAATTTTATTTTACGGTATGGAATCCCGTCAGAAATCGTTTCTGATCGTGGGTCGGAATTTCTTAATGAAACTTTAAGTAAAACTTGTAAACTCTTAAAAATTAAAAAATTAAACTCTACAGCTTACAGACATCAAACTTTAGGATCTCTTGAAAATACGCACAAGTCTCTTGATGCATATTTACGTATTCAATGTCAAAATTTTAAAAATGACCTGGTTACCATTTTGGTGTTTTTGTTATAATAATACAGTACATACGGAAACCAAATATACTCCGTATGAATTAGTTTTTGGCAAATGGTGCAACATCTTATCTAATATAACTCAAAAAGTAGATCCTGTTTATAACTTCGATAATTACCCTATAGAGCTTAAATACCGATTACAAGAGGCGTGTAAAGACGCGAGAAATAATTTATTGACATCAAAAAGCAACCGAAAATTGAAATATGACAAAAATTGTAAAATTGTTCAATACGACATTGGTGACAAAATTTTATTGAAAAATAAAGTAGGAAATAACGTGAGTCAATTTATAAAGGTCCTTTTATTGTTACAGAAGTTAAATCACCAAATATTGTAATTAAAGTAGGTAAAAAATTGGTAGAGGTTCATAAGAATAGAGTTAAGTTATACTATGAATAAGAATAATTTTTTTTTCAATTATTTTTTTTAAGTCCCGTAGGAGGTGTAGTGTGTGACACCCTATAGTTACAATAGTGTGTCACACCCTATACATTATGTATGATATGTTTTAGTATTTAAATATAAATATGTAATTAATTAATATGCAATATTGCTTAGGCTAGGATTTTAGATAAGTAGGTTACTTTTCGAATAGAACAATAATTATGAGAATATAGCAGACAATAGATTATACTACGCATTATTACAATAAATATATATTATATTTGGGTTTTTTATAAACCTATCATGTTTGATTTCGAACATTAAAAAACACCATCAAAATAACCAATAAAGGTTATTACAGGCTAATTATGTAGAAGGTTTTAGTTTGAAAAAAATTAAATGCGCAAGATGCCAGTCGGCTCTAATTTTTTGTACAGTTGCTACAGCCCGGCACCATGCATTAATCTCTGCCAAAGAATATGGTGGTAGCTGTGCAAAAAGGTTGAATTACCCAACTGTATATTTCTGTGGCTGTAAGTCTAAAGGGCATAACTCGATTTTTTGGGAAAATGGTCGCGTTCATCACAACGTAGCGCTACCGAAGCGATCATCAATTTCCTGCTGAACGCGTGTTTTGATAACTGATCAGATTGAGCGATGTGGTATCAGTCGCCATTTTTTCAATCAGAATTAAAATACGCTACACGCTACCGATTGATGATGCAGTAACTGTCATTTATGTCATATGTTGGAAAAATATTATAAATATCTTTGTTTGGAGATATTTTATTTTGTATTTTAGTGAAAATGAGTGAACAGCTGGAGGTGACTTATTATTTCATTAATAAATTGTATAGTTTGTGAGAAAATTCAACTCTTCATAGCATGCTCCAAAGTGGGCAGTTCAATTTATTGTAATTAAATCCCATTTTTTAATGGTTAGAAGTAATACCTATTCCATAATTGTCGTACATATCAAATAAAATTGAGTTGTTGTTGTTGTATTCATTGACATTTGACATATTATGTCGATGGTTCTATTAGCACGTTCAGCAGAATTACGAACTGATGGATCACTCTAAACATCGCTACCTGATCAATTTTGTTGGGATGAACGCGACCAATGAGTTATCTACAGTAGGATACTTAAAAAAATAGCTTTATAATATGACAAAACGGCATAACTCAATTGCTAAAAATAAGAGATTTATTTTATTAAAATTAGGGCATAACAGATATATTTGAGAATATCCAATCAAGCAAAAGGTCATAATATCATATATTTCTGAAAATCTATTTTTTTCTCGTGAGTAAAAAGACATAACTATAGTTATTTTGAAGTGGAACAAAAATGTTTTAAGACAAAAAGGAATAAATTAAGTTATGTCTAATAGTCCAATGCATTCATAACCAGACAAAAAGGCATAACTCGAGATATGTCCTTTTAACTTGATGTAAATTTTCGTTCCTCTGGTTTAAGTGGCGAGTTATAGCCTTTTGCCTGATTGATATTACGCATTTACGCAAAATCGCCGACGAAAAGCCGTTATTTTGTCAGAATTCTCAGTGCCTATTCAGCAACGACCGGAGGAAGATCAATGCTCGTTCGCTGGAGGCTAGCGTGTTTTAAGAACTTTGCGATGCATCGGCGAACTTAAAAAATTCTTAGTGCTTGTAGTGAAATGGATAGTAGACCTATACCAAAAGACAAAGATGGTAGGTAGAGTTATAATACTAATAATGAATACTATAATACAGAATACTAGTGGATATGTTTTATCAATTTATTTATTAAAAAAACAATATATTTAACGATCTGCTTTCATGGGTATAAAATTTAAACTAAGTATAGTCGTATTTTTATCTGTTGATAGAATTCATTTTATTATTCTTCGCCGCAGCCTACAAGCGCGGTGCTATTTAGCGGTAGCGCCGAATCGAAGAAAATCGTGCCACCTGTGAAATTTTTTGTTTCTTGCGGCAAGGAATAATGAAATGAATTCGATCAACAAATAAAATTAGGACTATAACAACAGTTGATGTAAGTATAAAATATTACGCTTTAAATTCATAAAGCCAACCAATATATAATTTTTGGTAATGAAATTGAATTTTAGTTTGAAAGAAATGCTACCTTTGGTTATACACTAAAATCTGGATTTGGCACACAGTAAACACAATTTTAATAGGAATATTGTTTTTGAGCGGCTGTAAAAGACATAGTTTATTGTTTGGCGTTAATAGCTTTTCTTTTATTTGAAGATGTCAGAGAGGTTGCCCGCATCGTTCTCAGCGAAACAAATCCACCAATAAATAATATTCCTTTTGAACAACCAAAACCTAGTGAAGGTATCTCTTTATTACTTACATTATTACAATAAATTTGTTATTGATTTTGTTAAAATCATTTTCTAAAGTTTTTAGACCCGTTGTTGCTAATGAAACGCAGACTTCCAGCAATATTCAGTATGGAATCCAATTTAGTGACCTTTCCAATATGTTTACCTCTACGAATGGAGAATATAGGGAGAAACAATATAATGCGTTACGTAACGGTAAGAAAAAGCAAAAGATATTTTTTAAAATGGTATATTATTATACGAGATGAAGTTTGATGCAAAATGATATCCTTGCAGTTGTAAATATTCAAACTGACAGTGACGATAACCAGTCAAAAGCAGCAATAATTGGACATAATAATATAATAACAGCTGATAGTAATAAAGAAAACACCGACGGCCATTATTTGGTGTACGAGCCGCATTTTCCCAATGGTATGTTCTATTATTCATTTAAAGGTAGTATACAATATTTCTTTTTAATATAGGTATTTTTAATACAATACAACTTTTTTAAGGCGAGACTAATGATCCATATGGCAGTGATGATAGTATAGCTGACCCCGATTACAAACAAGAAACAGATACTGATGTAGATAGCGTTGGAGACGAAACCTCCTCACAAAAGAAGAGCGGCGTAAAAAAGAAGCACAAGTTAAAAGACAATGATCAAGGTAATCAAGATGCTGATGAAGTGAATCATCTAATACCCAAAGAAGGTAAAGATAAGAAGCGTGGAATGAAAACAAATAACAGGAAGGAACAACAATTAAAAAAAAATCTTGGATTAGAGCATACTACAAGAAAAGGTAAAAAAGTTGATAAAAAAGTATCTCGATCGCTAAAGATGTGTAGGCGAGACTGCAATAAAAAAGTTGATGATGAAACTAGAGTGGTACTTTTCAAAGACTATTGGGAAATGGGCAATTATAATAGGAGGGTAACATTTATTGCCTCACTTATCTCTATAACTGAGAAAAAAACAGAAACAAACCGAGATTCTCCCAAAAAGAATCGACAAAAAACGTTTTCTTACTTTATTTGTGTAAACGGTGAACGGGTTCAAATATGTAAGCGATGCTTCTGCGATATATTTGGGGAAACATAAAAATTTATTGTATCAGTGACCAATAAAAAAATATCATCTTTGAGTGAAATTCCATCTTCTGATAAAAGAGGAAAGCATGTCCCAAGCAATAAAATATCCGAAGAGAAGGAGATTTATACTCATATAAAAAAATTCCCGTCATATGAGTCCCATTATTCGCGTCGCCACACTAAAAAAAGGTACTTACCATCAAATTTAAATAAAACTATTATGTACAAATTATACAAACAAGAACATGAAAGACCTGTTTCCTTTAACATCTATTCAAGAGCTATCGACGACTTAAATTTGGAATTTAAAAAGCCTGCCAATGATACATGTCAAACATGCGATATTTTGACAATGAAAATGAATTCTGAAAAGCAAGAAGACCAAAGAGAAATTCATAAAAGGGCATTGGGAGCTCATCACCAAGAAGCAGATTTAGCATATAAAAGTGAACAGCTAGATAAATAAACAAGTAAGTGTGACCTTCATTTGAAAGTGATAACTTTCGATTTGAAACAGGTTTTACCTACGCCTTATTTAACAACTGGATCAGTGTTTTACAAACGGCAGTTCCATACATATATTTTTACTATACATGATTGTAATACCAATCAATATGTACATTTTATGTGACATGAAGCCATTGCTGGGAGAGGAGCTAACGAGATAGCCTCTTGTCTGTACAAGTATTTACTAGATCTTGAAGGTACTATAGAAAAAGTTATTTGTTATAGCGACACTTGCGGTGGTCAAAATAAGAACTCTTACGTAACCGCCATGTTTACGTATTTAATGTCGGTGAAAAAGTCTATGAGGACCATAGATCATAAATTTCTAATACCCGGCCACACGCACATGGAATGTGATTCGGATCATGCCACAATTGAAAAATATAAGAAAAAAGCTCCCTTTCCAATACATCTTCCCAGAGATTGGTTTAATTTAGTCAGAATGGCAGGAGAAGCAGGTTCAGCCAAGAATTCAAAATTTGAAGTTGTAGAAATGGGGATGCAAGACTTCTTTGATTTTGCCAATCTTTTCAAAGGGCCCCTTATCAATTAAAAGATTACATCAAATAAAGAAAAATTTGCTTGGAGACCGCTAAAATGGATAAGGTACGAAAGTGAATTTGGATTAATTCGGTTCAAAAATTCGCTTCTAGAAACTGATAATTTTACTTTACTGGATTTTAAAAGAAAAACAAGTAGTAACTTACCAATTGCATTAAAAGCTCTATATACAGAACAACGACTGATAGACTCAAAAAAGAAAACGAATTTGATGGAAATGTTGGATCTGATTACCGAGAGCGCCAGAAAGTTTTATATGGACCTGAATGCATCGCAAGATGCACAGGATTTTAATGACACAGATCCGGATATCGATCGATTAATGAGCGATGTAGAATTTTAATATTTAGTTCAAATAAAAGCAGTACTTTCTATATTTTGCTTTGTTTTTTTTATATTATAAGACCGCTAAGGCTTAACGCAAGTTATATCTTAACAGGACTGATAGAAATTACATTTTCTTTTAAGCAAAATGGCATATCTCGACATATATCCTTTTGACTTATTACAGAATGTAAATTTTGGGAAATATATCGAGTTATGTCTTTTTGCCTAATTGCTTTACAGTATTTCAATGAGTTAAGTTTCAAAATTCTCAAAAAAATGCCAGTTTTTCGAAAAATAAGTAAGAAAATGGATTAAGACAAAAAAAAAACATTATGCAGACCAAATCTCAAAATATTAAATTGTTTTAGAATTTGTGAATCGGAAATTTTATACAATATCAGTTTTTCGCCTCTCCTGAAAAGTATGAAAAACTGAGTTATGCCCTTTAGCAATACAGCCACAGATTTGCAGTTGCTTTCAATAAAATGTTAAAAATAATATTTAGAGCCGCACAGTAGTTTCCTAACCCTGTCGATGGTCAATTATATAAAAGACACTGTTCAATTCGATTTTTTAATATGCGAGCCAGAACATTGCCAGCAAGTGATATATTTCACATTGCAGTTCTCAATAGAACATGTACATGTCCCCAACCCCCCCAAAACCCAAATCATAAAAGTGATTAGGTAGCAATTTTGTACTCATTATGTTCATGAGTTATAAACAAATGAAAGGGGGGGCTGGCGACACATGTCGCTAAGATGGTTGCAGAATTCATTTTTTGATTTTTCCAATTTTTAAGCAATGGAGACTGTATATTTTTATCATTTCACAAAAAAGTATAACTCAAGACGAAAAAATGGCGACATGAATGAAGTCTCTACGACAATTTTCCAAAGGAGAATTTTAATTTGAAAAATATTTTTTTGGGCCGAGAAACGTGATTATCTCGGTCTCTTAATATTTTTATCTGGAAAAAATTGTGGATTTTTCGGACATAAAACGGTATACTTTCACAAAGTTCTATCAAAATAAAATTATTATTGTGTAAATGGAAAATAAAAAACGATAAAAGCGGTTTTCCACATTTTTCTTGGAGTTTTTGAGGTTATATGAAAAAATCATTCCCACAAAAGTTGTAGAACTTTTTATGATCTACAACTTTTCTGTTGGAAAATGTCGGACCCGAAGTTTGTGTGAGTATGATAATTTTATTTGTTTCCAGAATTATTATTCATTAAGACGTATCCAACCTACGCCATGTTTAACGAAAAAGGACAGAATATAAAAATGAAATCAATAATGTTTTCGCCATGACCTGTGTGATATTAGTATCTGTCTTGGTTTCAATTTTAAAAATTATTTCAAAAATTGTAAGACGAAAATTTGAATCTTTATGTAATATAAAATTCGATGAACATACAGTGTTTCAATAAAAACCCATGTTTCTTTAAGGACTTGATTTATAACGGTAATACAGTATTTGAAAACCAGTGGTTGAGGCGTTGTACATCCCTTTCGGTACATGGAAATGATCCAGAGGCGTGGCAGGAGTTTGGATTTTATGAAAGTTCATGTGACATAACACCGGAGTATATGTTTACTGCGATGGCGGGCGAAAATTATCATGATACCTATCCCACGCTCCAATGAAGACCATTTGAATCATCTCAAAATTTTATTAACAAAAATAATCTCTTTTCATCAGTAATGTATTATTTTTAATGAACCATGCAAATTATTGAATTGTTTTTCTGAAATTCCTGAAAAGTAACGAACAGATAAGAAGGTTTTATCTCAATGCCATGAGAAGTTACAATTTACCTCAACAACGGGCAAAATCAAAAAGTTACAGTCTTGAGATAAGGAGTTTTTATCTACAATAACCGTTGTAAGCAGGAAGTTTCAATCTAAAATTCAAACACAAAAACATAAAGTAGATAAGAAGTCCACTCGATACAACAGGATATCACACCACAAAAACCCACTAACTCAGTCGCATGTTTTCGCACACGGTAAGACAAACACATAAATAAGCAAACACAAGCTGGAGAGAGTAGTTTTTGCTTAGAAGCCAACCTTAAAATTTGAACGCAAGCCAGAGATAGTAGTTATCTTTGCTGAAAAGCGGAACAAGTGTGTTTTTTGACAAGAAACAAAGGTGAGTTTTCAACAACTTTTTTATAAAAGCAATAATTGTGTTCGCGTCTTCAATTATCATTTAATTTTATAAGATTTCATTTTTTGAATGTGTTTTTTCGCTGAGAAGCGCTCATCCAACCAAAGATCAAAAGTTACTGAGCTTTTCACCAAAAATAACAAAAATATCAATAACAGCCAGATGAAAGCGATGTAGAGCTTAGTGATAATTCTAACTATGTAAGAGGCCCATTTGTAGGTTTTACCAACTTTTACTAACATGATACACTTTTTATCTAGATTTTAGTGACAGTTGATACAGCGCATAGCACTTCTTTCGTAGAAGATTCCCACTCCAGTGAAACAGAAGATGGGGTAAACAAGATAAAACAAATTGGAAAAAAAATGTTGATGAACGAAAAATTTATGAATGTTGCCAACTTTTGAACATTTTCAATTTCAATTTTAATATCTTCAGCCACTACAGGAACACGTGTTAGTAGAACGAAGATTGAAGTGAAATTGAAAAAGAAAAACAGTTGAAGACAGTTTACCCCAATCAGGTTTAAATTTAATGTAATTTTAAAGAATTTTATTATTGTCACCTTAATGTGTTGTCGACCTTTAATTAGGTTTCTTGATTGATATATCTGACGAGTATCGCACTGAAGATGCCTTAATAGCCGAAAGCGGTTTGCAATTTTTAAAAAAAATTAAAAATCAAGAAAAATTTACACAGAATACAACAATGTTTTCTTGAGTATATATTTTAGTTGGCAGTATCTGCAGAATATTCAATCAATTAATATGAATTCCTTCTAGAGAAAAAGACCCCGGTCACAAAATTGGGATAATTATTTATCAAAAGGATTCATTAATACAATTTTTAAAAGAGGAGATCCCCATTATTAAGAACAAAAAAACATACACTTTTAAATAAAGACAAACAAAATGCTTGGGAACGCATTTGCAAGAGAATGGAGGGACATGGTATTTATGAGATTGCATGAATTTCATTAGGATTTCTTATTTTATATAATATTAAAAATGTTAATTTCAATATGCCGAAAATCTACATACTATATTTATTGTGTTGTGGCTTGATTTTTGTGCTTACAATATATTGTTGAATTGGGGTGTGGTAGTGAAATTTTTAATGTAGTGAAATAAATACAATAAAACAGCATATCAGTTACTATTTTGAAATTTTAATTGATGTAAAATACATTCTACTTATAATAGGTAACCAGAGAGATACAAACAGGATGAAGGAGCAATGGCAGCATATGAAACTGTAGACAGAGGTTCATAGGGATGTACAGAAAGCAGTGCAATAACAGGAGGAGGTCCACTTCTAGATGAACCATGTGAAATTGACTGGAAGATAAAGGACCTTCTTCCACGTGAATTTTCTGAAGACACCTCTGTATATGATAGTGATGCCACATGTAATGCAGGTAATTTTTACTTGTAGTGCAATAAATATGTAATAGCTTTTTTCTAGATACAAACTGATACCAAATCGGAGTCAACCAAAATACCCAAAAATGTAAGTTGAATTGAAATCACCCAAAGTGTTTCTCCAAATATAACATATTTTCAGGTGACTCTTGTCGTCGAAGGAAATTTGGGCACTCTAGCCACATCTGCTACTGGTTCCAATGATTTAAGTATCCATTTTAGTTGAAATATTACATTTGCCCTATCTATAGCATGTACATGGAATATAAATTTACATTCGTCTGTATTAAATGACACTAAATGACATTAAATGTGTCTTTTCTGAACGCAAAATCATTAAATATTATTACTAAATTCAATTGAAGTTTGTAATGTTTCATTGGGATTTTGTACTGGTGGTAACAAGTGTAATAAGTACCAAGGGTGGAATTATGGAAAACATCACCCCGTATAACAAATTTCAAGTATATTCGAAACAAAATTAACTTCATAAAAATATAATTTAGATTCAAGTAGCGTAGCAAATTTCAATCAGACTAAACAATGCTGATAATACACAATGACACAATTACAAAGTGACCCAAAAGGAACCTAGTTTCGGAAACACGAGTTCGCTGATGAAGCA
>CAJUYH010003764.1:0-30559 GCA_910591685.1 Galerucella tenella | reverse complement strand
CCCCCCCCCCCCCCCCCCCCTCTCCACTCTTCTCGTGATTGTGAAATGTAACATTATTGAGCTTCGTTCCGATTAGTTTCATGAGATAACAAACGAAATGAATTAAGCATTGTATAGAATGCAATCTAAATATTAAAAATAAAAATAATAAAAATAATCAGCATGGCCCAAGAAGAACTCATGTCTGTGAATAGAAAAATATAATGATAATAGTAATAACTACTGTATAACAAAGACATAGGCTTTCTTCCACTGGTGAAGTAAAGAAAAATATATATAGACAATAATAATAATGAGAATAATACGAAATAACTTTCCAATATAATGGATTATTGAATATTATTAAATTTTCGTTGCATTTCCTCCAAATATGGTTGAAATCGATTGAAATTTCCACTTCTTATTGCTTCACCAGCCAACATGTCATATGCTCTTTTAAGGATATTTTTGGCATTTTGCAAACCCGGAATTCGCAATTGAATGTTATAATCCATTTCATTGTTTATCGGTAAAATTAGATGTTTTTTACCTGGTGGTGGCGGAGGCAATGGTTTTACTCGTGTAATTTTACGTTTTTTACGTCCAGACAATTGAATTTCTTGACTCTCAATTTCTTCTTTTTCCTTGTCACGTTTTGGACAACTACAAACACGTACCGCTAAAATTCTACGTCCAATAACTTCACGATTATCTGTCTCCAATGTAAATACTAATTCAGTCGCACGACGATTCATTCCAGATGAACAACTATTTTTACAATAAAATTGATAATCGAGGGGCACATAAATGCAGCCAGGTTCTGGTGCACCTAATGGCACCAACACTGACATGTGGCCGTAGCATTCTTCGTAAAAGCTATTTGGATGTTCACATCGGACAACGTGACGTAAAACATTGCCAGAAAGATTTTGATTTGACGGGCTGGTTGTAGCAAGATGATTGTGACATCGCAATACTGGATCACGTCGATGGCGATCTTCAGAAAAAACCAGCATCGCTCGTAACCAAAATGAATCGAATGGTGGATCCCATTTGAAACGCAATGGCAAACGTTGTTCCATGTCAATAAAAATTTTGCCTAATGCCTGAGAGTACTGGAAAAAAAAAAGATTATAACAAATTGCAAAATAAAAACATGAATAAACGTAAAGAACGAATTTACTGCATTACCACTGAACTTTTTCCTCGCCCTTGTGGATTAAGAAGTATCTCAAAATTATAAGGCCCTGGAAATTCTTCACGACTTGGTACTGTGGCTGTTAAATTGTATTGAAAATTGTCGATTGACAATGAATTCCACGCTTGATCGTTGTCCGCCGAATCATATTTTATTTCCGTGTCTGACAATTCTCCACCCATCATTGATAAATTATCAACGTCACTAAAATAATAATAATGATATGAATATTTTCATAATTTCGTTGTTTGAACATAACCACAACAAACAATGTATAAAGTGTTGACAGCGAAATTAGATGTAAATACATTTTGTAGATTGTATGTCATAATAAATGAAAATAATGTAATAAAATGACAAATACAGCGAAACAAAAAGATATATTTAAAGTTTAATGATGATTATAGCGGCGAGAACAAAGGGATACAGAGCGTCGTATAAAAAAAAACTCACACGTGCGCTTTTATTTCATTTAACGCTTCCTCAATAAACAGTGCTGACTCTTTCAAATCAGATAAACTTGCGCACGTTGCCATTACGTATCGCTCTATTTATATTTTTGATCAACAATAAACACTTTTTTCACTTTGTAAATAGTACGTTACGTTCAGTCCAGCTCACATTTGACCGGCGCGCACACACACACACACGCACAAACACACAAACACACGTACGCATACACCCGCATACGCAACTTCCTCGAAAATAGTGTTGACCGACGCCATATGTAATTGGGTTTTTGTGGAAATGGGCCTCCATCCAGCCCTCTGTTGTACGACAGTATAATTTGTTTTTCAAATGCCTTTGCGCAATTTCAGCATTTGCAAATCCAGATGATGGTATTGATATCAATTGCAGAATGAAATTTAGTATTAATATTACTTGCAATTCATATAAGTAGATAACTTTCTATATTTTCTTCACTTAAACACCTTTATTAATTTTTTTCATTCAAAAAAACTCTTGTTATATTACTGAATTTCATTTTGTTTTACCTCTCAATAACATGTGACAGCGGCAACATCATTTATGATTACAATCACTATACATAATGCCATTTTTTTTTATTACTCCAGTGCCTCGGACCCATAATACATCTGATTTTTTCATACATGAATTATCATGACAAATAAGAATAGTGATCTATCCATAGAAAATGTAATTCAGAGCTGTATACAAAGTTAATTATCGCAATAAATAAACATATAGAATACTCGTCACATTTCATTTTAAATAGAATCTCGACAGGTCACTCTCTTATGATGATTGACCAATGACAATAACTGCTTTCGGTTTGCGATCCGTTGTCGCGTATGAGCTTTAGTTCCTTTTTATTCATCGTTACCGAGTAGTACTAGCAATCAATAAGCGTCCACTGAACAACTTTGCACCCAATCATTCAAGCATTAATAATCACTCAATTATATATATATATATAGATACATAATATTAATAGCATTTATTTGATTTTTAACCAATATTTAAGATTCATGTGGAATCTCTTATACATATCCAATTTCATTGACAATTATATTCAAACGATCATAAGAAAAATGTTTAAACGTTTACATTTTTTGATATCGGCACCAACAATATAACTATATAAACACGACTGTTTATCATGTTTATTAAGGCAAATTGTTTATCATATATTCGCCAAAAACGTCAACATCGTGGTACTATTCATATGGTAGATTACCTGATGTATGCTGGAAATGAAACCGAGACAATTAGAATAAAAACACTAACGGTATTTTCAAGAAGGAGGGCAACGAAACGAAAATCATTTCTGAAAAGTCTGCAAAAGTTCAGCTTAATAATGCAAATGAAAAAACTTTTAATAGTTAAAAATGTATAATAATACAATATATCATTTTGGTTTTATTCTTATAAATTTTTTCACTGAATTTAACGTGCATGAATTCAGAAAAATTTCTCTCACAATTAATCATGTCAATGAGTATATTACTTGACGGGAATGAAAAATATTTCTCATCCAAGTGAGAATATATTTTGTGGTTGGTGGTGCCAACGCAATTGTCGGAGAATTTTCTCATATTGTAGCTCTAAGATCTTTCGACATGAAAGGGAACTTCATTCTCCAGTGTGGAGGTACAACAATTGCTCGTAAATGAATCTTGACTGTAGCTCATTGCACTGAAAGTTAACTATACGTTGAAAATTTATTGAATCATGTTTTTAAACAGTATATTAATTATTGCCAACATTTTTTAGAAATCGTTTAACCATAGCTTGACTTTCTATTGCTCATTCAAGCCTGAATGGTGATAACGAAGAAGCAGTCGGGATAAAAACAATTACTCGTTATCCATGATATAAACCGCCTCAAATATATCTCTTTAAAAGAGCTGCATGTCACGTGCAAAACATTACCGGTGGTCCCCAAATAGCGTGGGCATGTGGACAGTTAAAAATGCAATTTTATTCTTTTCAATTGTTTTCATAAAATATTTCATTGCAATTTTATTTCGTCGAATGAATAAAATGATTTGTGGTCTTTCATCAGAACACCATATTGCCTTTGGTGCTAGTTGCGGATCATTGAACATACAGATGCTTATACAATAGTTTCACGATATATTCTCGACCACATCGCATCGATATATATATATACTTGTTAACATTCAAGTCGATAATGACCATAACACTTGATGTTAGATCACTTGCCTAGACTCAATTCCGTTGAAATTGAAATGGGATACACCATATTTCCTCTCCCTGTTCGCCATATCTCTTTATTCACTGTGAATTCCAGAATTATCATGTAGTCCTATTGACATGTTTCTGTTTATACGACTCTACTTTTCATGTTTTAAAAACTTGGCACGAAAGAATAAGCGAATGATTACACTAGAACACAATATAATGATGTTGACCCCTAACCAATAATTTAAAGAATTTTAAAGCTGCTGACAACGAAAACAAAATATATTGGCTTGATCAAGTGGCTGTAGCAGGAAATAAGGATATATAAATACAAGTGATTATGTCTTGATTTAGAAGCTCTTGAATACAACACAATTCATTACATACAAAGTTCGTTATCAGTGTTCAATTTTTTCAATTATCTTCAACTACTTTACATAGAAAATATATTTGTTATGCATATATTTAGGAGCTGTTCCAATAGAGCGTGGCACGATATGATCATTTTACAACTAGGCCACAATGAAAGAGAAGGTATTCATCATTCTTTTATACCAACTATCGCCATTATATCGTGACATTTGTCAACCGATAAACAAGTGAAATTAATCTATTAATTTCACGTTGTCACGTCTATACCACTTTGGGATGGTGGATGAGGTACAAATGGATTCAATATATTGCGGTTTTTGTTTCATTATTAATTGAATTTTGTATTATAATTAGATAATTTCATAAAAACTTATATTTATTTTGCTAGATGGTAAAATGTTAAATATTTACATATTCAACTTTAATATTATATAATATATAGTATCAAAAGCTTGTTTGGGAGTGGTGAATGCGAATTTTTCTTTAATCGAAGAATCAATTAAATTTCTGGATGATATTCAGTGTTCGATACAGAAATGTAGAAAAGCATTTGGTGTGGAACATTACAAATTCAAATTTCCAATGAAGATCTATTCGCCGATTAAGGAATTACTATTTTTTGTGTTGACTACACCTATTACTTGTCATATGCCGATCATTATATTGAGTTTCATTAGAGAAATTCATTGTATATGATATTCAGAACTGTCCAACGACAAATGTACCATGGAATAAAAATTATTTTTATTTTAGCACGTGTGTATACAAAAATGATGGGAATGATCAAAAATCGATAAATTTCGCAGTTCATTTCATACGACCAGGAGATAATATCTATGAGTTTTCCAATTCCACTGACTGATCAATCACATTGGAGGACTGGTGTACGATTCAGTGCAAGAAATCGGTCCAATTCATATATACCTATTATTGCATTTTCATTTGATCAATTTTTTTCATCTTTGTTTTGTGTAATTTTTATGTGTTTAACAATGTGCTCTTTCATACTTAAGAAATATGCCATTACTTGGATCTATTTCACATTTAAAATTGGTTTTTCTCTTTTTTTTTTCTCATTCCTTTCATAATAGTATTTTTGTAGGTGTTTTTTTTTATTGTATTTGCCGTTTCTAGATAGAAACAAATTCTTTTCTCATTCTAGTAAATATAACAGTGTATTGTCGCAGACAGCACTGATTTTTTTTCCTACGATTTTGATCGTTGGAAGAAAATTATAAATATTTAATATGAATTCCACGATTTCTTTTAGATATTGATTTATAGTTTATTCTACATATATTAGGTTTTATTTTTCGATTTTTTGCATGTTCTTTTGAATGCGTACAGAACGACGAGGTGTTTTGAATCCTGACGAAAACTGATATAAAATATTATTATATATTGGTAACTTCTTGTATTATGATATGTAAGTAAATGAAAAAAACGGACAATCACGACAAAACAAAATTTATTCATTATCATACCGCGGCAGTGTTTAGTGTTTGAGTACCCATATTTTTTCGATCGGAATTATCATCAGTTCCATCAGACTTTACTGACGATGAACAATCTTCAGTTTGAGTCTCTGCCGTTTTTGTTTTAACTTTCCTTACATATTTATCCAAAGGATCAAGCAATGACATCTGTAACGAGAGACATCGAAAGAAATATTGACATTGAACCCGATATAATTTAATAATTTACCTTCATTTCATTAAATCTATTTGATAATGCCTCCATACATCGATTTCTAGTGTTAGTAAATGACAATTTACACAATGGACATATGTCCAATTTTTTTCCCTTTTTACAATTATGGCACACATCGTGCCCATTGGGACAAATATAAATATTTGTATCTACTGGCACACAGAAACATACTATGCATTCTAGTGTTTGTTCTATTATATCACACCACTGCAAATAAAAACAATAATGAAAAGCCAGAGCCATCGTAATAAATACCAAGATACATTGAAAAAATGGTGTACAAATTCATTTATATTTATAGTGTTATTGGATACGTGATGTATGTATATATTTACATGCAAACGAATGTCCATTACAGGATCAAAATTATCCATATTTTTCAATATATCTCAACACCAGAAATATAATTAGAAAAACAGCGAAGTTATTTTCTCATCACATTACGATAATGCCGAAAACTACTGAACAAATGAATAACGCAGTGCAAGGTCACATTGGGAGTAGTTTGTTGTGTATACATTCAATCAAAGCAAGCCCGCTTTTTCTTTGTAATCCACATTATATTTTTGTTACCAACATTACAGTTAATTTCATAGTTACCAATCATGCAAATGCAAAAATGATATATATCAGTATATGTTTTCAAGCGGGTAATGTACAGCGATTGTAATTGGCGCAGTTCAAACTGATGGACCAATAATCTTGAAATGCTTTTTTGATTATTATTGCATAATTGTCACCATGCGATATATTTTCGGTTTAAACGCTACTTATTTTTCATGAAAAACCGGCTTGAGACAGCGATATGTGTATGTCAATTATTTTGGCGGGTTTTTTACGTTGAAGCATTGTGGAGCTAATAAGAGCATTTTTGTAAACAGTGTCTACAACATTTCGTTATTTATTCAATAAATTACAATGAATAAGAGAAATTTTGGGGCATCTCAAACACCTGCAAAAAAAAAAAAATTCGCGTAAGTACCTATCGCAATTATTCCAATATTTATATGATATCATAACCTCTTAATAATAATTAATGATGCAAAGTGAGGTATATTGAGATAATGGTTCAATTACATTTTTCTTTTCTTAGCAATGATTTGGATGATGAGGATTGTCCTGGCTCATTTGAAGCCGAATTGGCGACTATGAATATGGATGAAGATTTCGGTGAGGTTTCACGGATCATCGATGAAGAGGTAACATTCATTCAGATGATAAATGCTTCAGAAAAACAAAAATTGAATACATTATTTACAGAAACTCTAAAAGTATTTTTATTCATATCAAAAGTATATCAAGTAAATTTTACTCTCTTATACTATTCTAGCCTTCAACTAGTTATTCTATGCCAAATAAAAAGTCTACAAACGTGAGTGAAATAGATGCTAGATGATCATTGCACTGTCACACACTACGTTATATTAGAAAATCGTTTTTTTTATGCATCGCTTGTCGTTTTACTTTTCTATTATTTTTTTACATAATTAATTTACCATGCATTAATCACATATGCAATAAGCAACATTACTTCACTGTTTACTCATTAGTATTTTTATAATTGCAACGTGATTACAAAACCATAAAGTAATAGTTTAATGATGAAACAGATAGATTAATCCTAATTCATTTGTCTTCATCAGGGCCCAGAACAAGAAAACATATCGGCAAAATGGAATCGTCCACCGCCACCACCATTGGATCCATCTAAAGACACATTGACTTTTCAACAAATTGAAATCGATCATTACAATGGTTATCCATTGGCAGGAATGCCAGGAAGTTATATAGCGCCAGTGCCAATAATTCGAATGTATGGCATAACAATGGCGGGGAATTCTGTGTGCTGTCATGTGCATGGTTTCTGTCCATATTTTTTTGTATCAGCACCACCCAATTTCACCGAACAACATTGTCGTCCATTCAAAGAAGCTCTAGATACGTGTATAAAAAAAGATATGCGTAGTAATCCGGAAAACATCCAAGAAACAGTTCACGCAGTGGAAATTGTATACAAACAAAATCTTTATGGGTTTACGGGTGATGAAATGTCACCATTTTTGAAAATTACATTGGCTGTACCGCGATTAGTTCCCGCTTGCAAACGACTGTTAGAAAAAACAGTTGTTTTTCCAACGTTCCATCACGATTATCGTGCATTTGAGAGCAATATTGATTATGATATACGTTTCATGGCGGATACATCAGTTGTTGGATGTTCATGGATTGAATTGCCTGCAGGTAGTTGGAAAATTCGCGGCGAATTCAATCATCAATTGCCAAAAATGTCGCGTTGCCAATTGGAAGTTGACATTGGTTGGGATTCATTCATTGCACATGCACCTGAAGGTGAATGGTCTAAAGTTGCTCCATTTAGAATATTGAGCTTTGATATTGAATGCGCAGGAAGAAAAGGTATATTTCCTGAAGCAAATCAGGATCCAGTTATTCAAATAGCAAATATGGTTATAAAACAAGGTGACACTGAACCATTTTTGCGCAATATATTTACATTAAATACGTGCGCACCAATTGTTGGTTGTCAAGTATTGAGCTTTGCAACAGAAAATTCAATGTTGCAAAATTGGTCAGAGTTCATACGACAATTGGATCCAGATATATTTACTGGTTACAATATAAACAACTTTGATTTTCCATATTTAATTAACCGTGCGGCACATTTGAAAGTGAAAAACTTTCCATTTTTAGGACGCATTAAGAATATAAAATCAGTTATAAAAGATCAAGTATTGCAAAGTAAACAAATGGGAAGACGTGAAAATAAATTTGTTAATTTTGAAGGTCGTGTTCCGTTTGACTTATTACTTGTTCTTGTGCGCGACTATAAATTGCGGTCGTATTCATTAAACGCTGTGAGTTATCATTTTTTACAAGAACAAAAGGAAGATGTACATCACAGTATTATAAGCGATTTACAAAATGGCGATGAACAAACGCGTCGCCGTTTGGCGGTTTATTGTTTAAAAGATGCATATCTACCATTGAGATTGCTCGACAAATTGATGTGTATTATTATTTATATGGAAATGGCGAGAGTTACTGGCGTAACATTATCGAGTTTACTCACAAGGGGACAGCAGATCAAAGTCATGTCACAATTATTGAGAAAAGCTCGTGAAAAAAATTATGTTTTGCCTGTCCATCAGGGTCAAGCGACCGATGAACAATTTGATGGTGCAACAGTATTGGAACCTAAACGTGGATTCTACAATGATCCAATAGCAACACTTGATTTTAGTTCACTATATCCGAGTATTATTATGGCGCACAATATATGCTATACAACACTATTGACAACAGCAACGAAAAATAAATTCAACGTTAATGATGATGACATTACGAGGACACCGTCAAATTCAATGTTTATTAAAAATAATGTTCGAAAAGGAATATTGCCGGAAATATTGGAGCACTTATTAAGTGCAAGAAAAAAAGCTAAAACTGAATTGAAAAACGAAAAGGACCCATTGAAACAAAAAGTTCTTGATGGCAGACAATATGCGTTGAAAGTTTCAGCCAATTCGGTTTATGGTTTCACTGGAGCGCAAATGGGAAAATTGCCATGTCTTGAAATATCAGCTGTGAGTGATTTTTACAGGTATACTTTTAGATAACTTTAGTTATTAATTAATAAACACTTTCTTCTATACAGAGTGTCACTGCATATGGAAGAACAATGATTGATCGCACAAAAGAAGAGGTCGAGGAACATTACTGCGTAGCAAATGGTTATGAACACGATGCAGTGGTAATTTATGGTGATACAGATTCGGTAATGGTGAAATTTGGTACGAAAGAAATCGAGGAGGCAATGAAACTGGGTAGAGAGGCGGCAGAATATGTATCATCAAAATTCATTAATCCAATCAAACTTGAATTTGAAAAAGTTTATTTTCCGTATTTGTTGATAAATAAGAAGCGTTACGCCGGTCTATATTTTACACGTCCAGATAAATATGATAAAATGGACTGTAAAGGTTTGGAAACTGTTAGACGTGATAACTGTCCATTAGTAGCCAATATGATGAATACATGTCTTAAAAAATTACTCATTGAACGGTAATGTCAAATGAATATTCAGTAATATATTATTCTATATGAGTATATAATTCAATGTTTTTTTTATGATTCTAGCAATCCTGATGAGGCAATAGATTATGCAAAGCAAATAATTAGCGATCTTTTGTGCAATCGCATTGACATATCGCAATTAATTGTGACTAAAGAATTAACAAAAACTGATTATGCGGCGCGTCAAGCGCACGTTGAACTTGCGGCAAAAATGAAGAAACGCGATGCAGGTACAGCACCAAAGCTTGGCGATCGTGTGCCATATATTTTTACAAGTGCTGCCAAAGGCACACCAGCATATTTAAAGGCCGAAGACCCAATATATGTATTGGAGAATAATATTCCAATTGATACGAATTATTATCTTGAAAATCAATTGTCAAAGCCATTGATACGTATTTTTGAACCAATTCTTGGTGATAAAGCTGAATCGTTGCTATTAAGAGGCGAGCATACACGTACGCGATCCATTGTTACGTCGAAAGTTGGTGCTTTAGCAGCATTCACAAAGAAAAAAGAAAGTTGTATTGGTTGCAAATCGGTTTTGCCATCGGATCGTGAAAAAATGGCATTATGTCGTTATTGTGAACCGAAAGAAATTGAATTTTATCAGAATGAACTTTATGCTGGTCGTAAACTTGAAGAGAAATTTTGTCGTTTATGGACTGAATGCCAGAGATGTCAGGGTAGCTTACATCAAGAGGTTTTATGTACTAGGTAAAGTTTTTAGTTATATGAGGAGTTTTAATTTATCAAATACTTTAATCATGGAATAAAACAAGCCACAAGTACTTTAATATTCATTTTCTTGCCTGTTTTTTTTTTAGTCGTGATTGTCCGATTTTTTACATGAGGAAGAAAGTCCAGATGGAGTTAAACACGCAAATGAAGCGAATAGACAGATTTGGTATTCCTGAATGGTAAAAAACATGAGGTGAAAACAAAAAACAAACTAGAGAAAAATATTAAAAGAAAAACACAAATACAATTATAAATGGTCATTACTTTTTTTTTTATTCATTAATCGGACACATTATTTGATGAAACGTTATAAAAAGCTGATTTTTATTCACTTTAGTTGATATACAAATGGAATTTAAGTTTATTCAGTATGGTTTATTGTAACTGAAAAAAAAATATTTCTCATCTGAGATACGAACAAATTCAATAACTAATGAATGATCTTACGCTAGTAAATATATGCACATACATGTATATATATATATACATACGTAGTTAACTTGCCAACCGAAAACTTTAGTTTACAACGAATAAAAATTTTATTGTTTCTATCAATTTCCGGATTTTAGTCATTCATTTTGCAGTTTTTCTTCCTTCACGGTATCTACACACATTTGAAATTCATAAAATAAAACAATTCGTTATCGTGATGAACATCATGATCGATAAATCTTTCTCTTCTATAAGTGACCGAAAAATATCGATAATACCTTCATCAATAAATGAACAATTGAATGAAATTTCGATTACCGAACAAAGAAAGGTGAGGAAAATCTAATAATAATATTGTCAACTCCGATGTAAAAACATTGATATGTCGACCTCGAATAATCATTTTTTTTTCTTTCTATCATCTCATTTATTCATTGTATATAATAATAATTCCATTAAACACTATTGTTATACATTACAATCATACAAAACATCCACGCTCAAATATTCAAACAGCATCAAAGCTGATTATATTAATAAATAAAATTTTCATCTCGTTTTCTCGTTCTCTTCCACTCATCGATTCTCATTTAAAAAGTAAAGACATTCGAGAGACGTTTCAAGATGTACATTATTATTATTTTGGTGTTTTTCGTCAAAACATTTGATACTTTTGTTAAGCAAAAATATTAAATCATTTTTTGCTTTGCAGTGCATTCACTAACCAATCCATCGCTTCGTCCATGCCTTCTCCCTTCTTTGCCGATGTTTTGAATATTTGGAACGTTCGGTTTTTCAATGCATCTAGTCCAAGTGCTTGATGCACTTCAGCAACGCTCAAACAACCTGGTATATCTTGTTTGTTTGCAAGTACAACGAGAATTGCGCCTTGCAGTTCGTCCTCCTAATATAAATAACCACAATTATAAATATTTTCCTACTTCATTCCACACTATTTGCATCTTATTGTCACGAAATGAATTTCGTTATTGAATAAAACGCGTTGATCTCTATTAGTTGCACTAACCCTGAGCATATACAAAAGTTCATCCTTTGATATTCCTATTCTGTCTCTATCTGCAGAGTCAACGACATAAATAATTGCATCTGTATTAGAATAATAACATCGCCAATAAGGTCTGAAAAAGAGACAGCCAACACAAATCAATATTAACTGAAGCAAAAATTATTTTTGTTTGTTGTTGCCGCTATAACAGATAGCAATACATAGTGAAAATTATCATTGTTTTTTTTATTCAATTACCGTATACTTGTCTGTCCTCCAAGATCCCACACTTGAAATTTAAGGTTTCGGTAAGTCACCTGTTCAACATTAAATCCTATAGTAGGTATTGTCGTAACAACTTCGCCAACTTGCAACCTGGAGGAAATAGTTTGTTGAAATTATTATGACGTTGAATACTATTTCTCTTAACGCATTGACATTTGGTATTATCATTATCACTGGTATCCTACCTGTAAAGAATTGTAGTTTTGCCAGCACCATCGAGACCCAAAATGAGTATTCGCATCTCACGACTGCCGATAAGATTTCGAAAATAACTAAGCATTACACCTGTAATTAATATATAATATATGTACGTAAGTATAGCGATGCACATATGTACATGTACATTTTTTTAATGTTATATATATATGATAAGTAATAATTTCATTATGAGATCATTGTGGTCATTATCTGAAATAAACTAGGCACTTCTTTGTAGGCACCTGCATGTGTCATCTTCAATCATCATGCTACAGATAAAGATATTATCATTGGATTTGACAATTATATTTTGGAGTACTACTCACCCATTATTATGTTGGTTTATACTATATTCTATTATTATAAAGTCATATAGTTGTAAGTATTATTTTATAGATAATGATTGTGGTTGAAAATGTGATCGAAGCCGGGACTCACACTCCTCGAGTACAAATTAATTTAATTTGATATATAATACATAAAATTCTTGATTTATCGCTTGTTGTGTGTTGTGTCAGCAGAGTGCCAGAGGATTGCCAGGTTGGCCTGCGCGCACATCTTTACACAGTGTCGTGCCATCTAGTGGTGACTTCAAATTCAAATATTTATAGCGCGTAAATATATAAATTTTTACCAATGAACAAATTATCACTTCTTAAGACTTTACTTTCAAATTCTTTCTCATAAATAAACGGTAAAAATGGAAATGGCAACTGAAATTTATGGAATTTCCATGAAATATTTCGAGTATATACGTCACCTCTTTATCATTACATTTATTATTATTTTTATAAAATTTCCGAATTGAACAACATGGCGGCAATGGGTTATGGAGAACGTTGTTGTAAAAGTCCAGTGAGATGTTGCTACCACGTATGAGAGACTGGAGCCAACACTTTGTTTAGAGCTTAAAAGAATTATTCCAGGAAAAGGAATTTTGGACGTGAATAAATTTTCAATATATTCAAGTAATCCATTGAAATACTCGTTACCATTATAAATCAATTAATCAGTGTTTGAAGTGTGTCATGAAATTTTCTTTTTAAAACACATGTAAAAATAAAATCGATTTTTTTATTTACATAAATAGTTGGAATAACATCTGAAAAATATGTCTGTAAAATTTTATGAATGAAATTCGCATTATTTATTGATCAAAAACTCATTCAAGTGCTCCACGTCAACTCGGCGCTCGAGCGCTATTCAGCCTTTACCGGATCATTCGACTCTCGCTATTTGCTTCACACATTTCTAACATTGAGGTTATTTTGTATTGACAAATCAGCTAGGTATATGTTCACAAACTCTATTATTCCTCATTTCCACAAAACCAACAGCTGTAGTTACTATTTACTATAAAATACTTTAAAACCAGCGTTGCCGTTATTTCAGTTCAGTACACCTCTGGAGTTCATTCTATGCAGAGTGATTGAGTTCGAGAAACAAGAACAAATGCAGTCTTATCCTAAAAGTAAAAAAGGTGCATCAACTCGTGCTGCGAGACCACCGAAAAGAAAATTTCATGGAAATCAACATTCCAAGAATGAAAAAGATTCCGAACCGCAGAGTAGAAGCGCGAAAAAACTTTCTAAAGTTGACGAAAGGGATGTCCATTACAATACACTCCATAGGTAATATGTCGTAACTGTAAATTACCGGAAAAACTTGAAGAAAGTGGCAATAGAGAGTTACGTTATAAAATCGTCGTGTTATGTAAGTGTGGTCGCAGAGATATTTTTTCTGGACCATTAATTAATAAAGGATTTGAAGTAAATTCCAGGCATTGTTTTTGTGATGCGTCTTTTAAGTGTTGTTACAGAGGGAATTAGCTTATTTTGTAATCTGATGGATATTTGTAATGGTATAAATGAAAGTTCTTAACAACACTATCATCTCGCTTGTATACACCACTACACATCATCATTTCATGATTCTTGTGTAAAAGCAGTGAGTGAAGGGAAAGGAGAAAACGAAAAACATGAGCGGCCAATTTTAAATTTGAAAGTTTCTGGGGACGGTACATAGAAGAATACATAGGGGTTTCAAGTCGTTGTATGGGGTCACAATCCTAATTGGATATTACAGTGGCAAAGTAATTGATTTGATCGTTAAAAGTAGTTACTGTTCAGCTTGTGCTCGTTGGAAAAATAAAACTAGAATTACAATAAAAGAGTAGAAATATGTGTAATTTATTAATATATTGTTGGCCCATTTTGAAAACTTTCAACTCTCAGAATAAAGAAATCAGTGGAATCGTCTCGAATCACGAAACAGTATTTAAAAATATACCCGGAGACGTGTCCACAACCATTTCTCAATTTAACAGGCAAAAAAATGTTGTCTGTGGGGTAAAAGACTTCACAAGAACAGTTCTCTTCTCCAGTATATTTAATGAATGTATTACTCAAGGATTCGATAATTTACAAAATCGACGTTTAACATATAAAAAGAGTAATTGTCCATTTACTCGATGGCGATGTGAGTATAAAGTTTTTAATAATTGGCCCAGTCAGTTGGCGGCGATTGAAAATGCCAATACTTCAGCTAGGTATCATATAATAAGTGGAATTATTTTTGCAAAAACTAATAATTATATATTGCTATTAATTTGTTTGATTAGATTTGCTAGTATTTTTTAGAGAACGTGAATAGTACCTGCAATATATATCATCAATTTCATTTTATATTTTTATAACAAAATTATGAAATTAATGGTGTTGAATTTACAAACCATTGCCAATTTCACTGTGGATGCCATGAGAAAAACAGTTGCACTTGCAGTCGTTGGAATAATATTTTTAAATGTCGGAAAATTGTAAAAATATTATTTTCACCATTTAAATGCAGTTGCGTGCAGTAATGAAAAAAAACCCCATGGAATCTATCATTCTGCTATGGACAAATGCCAAAGTGCAATGAGCGCACTGATGAAGCTGTAATTGTTAATTCCAATGATTATTGTGATGCTTTAAAATGTCCATTAATGTAATGTATAAATAAAGAGATATCAAAAATATATACATTACATCTCATCTTAATGTCTATAAAAAAAAATGGTATAAACATAGTATTTGTTTTTAACCTTAGCCGTGAATGGATATTCACGGCGGTGGTAAATGTTAAAACTCATTGAATGTCAACACAAGGTGCCCTTGAATCACCTCTAACTCAGTGGTAATCATTTCAATTTGTTTTATTGTATAATCCCCGCAACTGCGTGAAAATCGCATTTTCTACAGTCTCATAGGTCGATATGTCGTCACACCAATAGTCAGTTTCATTGCTTACTTATATCACTTTATGTATAGCTCACGTTCACCCTAAATTGCCACGTGGGACGTGGTAGTTTCATCATCATGTGAATCGTTCAGTGATGTATCTATGTAGACATTATTTTTACCATGGGCGGCCAACCCTCACTTTTATCTTATTCCTATTTTCCCCACATAAAACGTTCAAATAATTTCAAGTGCCCGGAATATATTCAGTAAATTCATGCAATCCATTTTCTTTACATCAAGTCACAGTCTTCATATTGTCAATGAACTTTTCAACTTTCTTAATAAAAATATACTTAAACAGAAGAGAGAAATAGGAAAATAGAAAGCCGGCACTGGGAATTTCCTACAGGCATTCATATGATTTTCCGTCAAAGTTGAGAACCCTAAGAAAAAAAATTTATCAGCTGCGTCGAAGCTTACACATATACAAACATGAGGCGCAGCCCCCTCAATCTCAGCCCGCTCAGCAATACACCAGTCTCTCGGTCAGGTCAGTCGTTGATTTACACTCGTTGTAGTCGCACATAATTTGTGTTATTCTCCTGCCGATCCAATATCACAAACAATTTCGTAAGTTTATTTTACTTTTGATAATAATAATATTCTTCACAAAATTTGAACACACACGATTTTCAATACGTAATCATATTTTTTCGTGACAATTTATTGTAGAAGTGGCAATTGATTTTTTTTTCTTCCGCATGTCCATTGAATAACGACCTTGCTTTATATTCGCATCAGTCTACTCAATTGTATTCATAAAAATTCATTTCACCCTTTTTAGCTGAAAAAATCAATACGTCAATGTTCTTTTCTTTGTAACTCTTCATGCCATCATTCATAAATTTGATAGAAATAAACTATTGCAATAACTTATAACCTCAAATCATTTCTTGCAATAGCATTAATGTATTGAAAAAAAAAAGTCTGAAAAATCATTAACAAATTTGCAAATGCTATGCAGTAATGCTATAAATATTGTGATGAAGTAAAATTATGTAATATAAGAACAAACGTTACATGCGCATTAGAACATGTTGACGTATGACATAAATATGTTGACGAAAAAAAAATATATATATATTTTTATAACACAAGTTTTTGGCAGTTTATCCAAAGTTGTGTGCCATAATGTCATCATCTCCTGTGTAGTGCAATGCAATCAATCAATTTCATTGACGTATGAAAATCTCATTGAGAACGGAAAGCAAATGAAAATCATTTCATATATTAACACATGACATTGTAGCATAGAGGTCATAGGTTGCGCACGCGCAGTCGATTGTGTATGAATGTTCTTTTATTTATTTTAAAATACTGGTAATATTTCATGCATTATCCATTTGATAAGTTCTAATAATGAACATAATACAGTTCATTACTCAAAATTTCCTTTTGAAATATCTCTAATATCTATTTAATGAAATTAGAAATGTAGTTAGAAGAACATTTCACCTACCCAGCTGTCATTAGTCACGTAGCCCTGAACTTCCTATTCCACAATTTGACCTTCAAACATTACATCATGCTTGCCTCGAAAATTACGCAGCCATTTTCGAAGGCTCGCCCGTAAACACACACACACAACAACTATGTCAAGTAACAAAAATATTCTACATATCTTTATTCCCCTGTATCAATTCATTTTCTCTTTTATTTTTTTTGCTTATAAACTAAGTATAACGTCTTATCGTAACCTTTAACACCCAAAGAGCTTGAGGGGTGTGGTCTATAAAATTAATACAAGCAGCGTTGGTCAATGTATAGTGAGTATATTGCACTCGATGACGTAATATGTATATTCAAAGTGGGTAATGAAATTATTTTCAAGTTATTTGTCAGTTAGTGAAAATAAATATAAATAAAATGCAGTGATACTGGTAGTGTAGGCGCGATTGTATTTTTACAGAATATGTCAAGAGTCGATGAACTCACAAGTGTATTTCCAACTTTCATATGCATATTGACTCATCAATTTTCTCAATTAAATCTATATAACACAACTTATGAATCGTAACTCTTTATTTCTTCGCCACGTAGTTGCGATCGCAAAATAATTTTTCACATGGTCTCACATCAATTTTGAATCTACAATACACTTGAATTCCAACCATATCTTTGATATTTACAAAATGGTATGAATTTTGTTCAATCTGTTGCATTTCGATCGATAGAATGAAACGTTGTGACAATTATCAATAACCCAAGAGATTCGATTAGAATTAATGTTATATAATATATAGAATATAATGTTAAATTACGTAATTTGTTTATGAAGGAAAATGCCAGCTGAAAAGTACGCAAAAGCTGATCCCGAATTGAAGGCTGAATTGAAGGGGATCGCCGAGGCAATTGTTGCGCCGGGCAAGGGAATTCTGGCTGCCGATGAATCCACAGCGACTATCGGAAAACGCCTACAAGACATTGGTGTAGAGAACAATGAAGCCAATCGTAAGGCCTACCGTCAACTACTATTTACCACATCCAAGGTAAAAAAAAAAACAATAATAATGAAGTAAATAGACGGTTTTGTTAAAAGCATAATTTCATTTTGAAATCATTTGAAATTTCACAGGATGTTATTACCAATCATATCTCCGGTGTAATTCTCTTTCACGAGACATTATATCAAAAAGCTGATGATGGTACAGCTTTCACTGAACTCATGAAACAACGTAATATAATTCCGGGAATTAAAGTTGACAAAGGTGTTGTACCATTATTTGGTACTGATGATGAATGCACGACTCAGGGTCTTGATGATCTCCAAGCACGTTGTATACAGTACAAGAAAGATGGTTGTCATTTCGCTAAATGGCGTTGTGTATTGAAAATCAAGGGGAATACATGTCCGAGTAGATTGGCCATTCTTGAAAATGCCAATGTTCTTGCGCGTTATGCATCCATTTGTCAGAGTGCACGAATTGTTCCAATTGTTGAACCTGAAATTCTTCCTGATGGTGATCATGATCTTGCACGTTGTCAACAAGTCACTGAAGAAGTTCTTGCTGCTGTTTACAAGGTGATTAACAACGTGCTATTTACACATATATTTGTTTTGATATTTTATCCGTTGCAACAATATAAAAATAGGGAAAAAATCAAATCAAATTCATTTAATAATTCAAATCAAATGCAAACTTTTATATCAATTTTTCAAATGTATATCTCTCTGGCATCTTTTAAATTGCATACAGGTGCGAATATTTTAATGTGTGGCTTTACATTCAACTAGATTTGAGGTGATTGAATAATTTTTCTCGTATTTGGGGATACAAAATTCAGCAATAATGTGCCATTTGTTTGAATATTAAAAAAAATGAAGAAAATCACTATACATTTTCTTTCGTTTCAGTATAAATTGAATTTTTTAATGTTGAAAATAAAATATTTCTTGGCAAAAAAAATGTACGGATAAAAGTATAGAGATATATTTGAATATAGGAGATCACTGCCAATAATCTAGTATTAAAATGAACTTTGACGTGGTGGTGAATTGTTCGGGTTAAAAATACTGCTGTCCCTACATCAATATCAAGTCATTTAAACATTGCAATTGAAAGACTATTAATCCTCCTGACCACTTTCACCTTCGACAAATTTCACAATATAATTATCCATTTTATTTATAAATGATTGGTTTCGAAACCATGAGCAAGTCACATGCGTAATATACTGATATATATAGTAGTAATGAGACTACTTTCCAAGTATCCAGCAAGCATTACTATATATAAGTATGATTTGTGAATTATAGATTAATTGAAATGTTGATATCATTTGACAGGCTTTAAATGACCATCATGTCTATCTTGAGGGTACTTTGCTTAAGCCAAACATGGTAACACCTGGACAAAGTTGCCCAAAACGCGCTACACCTCAAGAAATTGCTTCAGCAACTGTAATAGCACTTCAGCGCACTGTTCCACCAGCAGTTACTGGTATCACTTTCCTTAGTGGTGGACAATCTGAAGAGGAGGCGTCCGTTAATCTTGACGCCATCAATAAATTCCCGGGTAAAAAACCATGGGCACTTACATTCAGTTATGGTCGCGCACTTCAGGCATCCGTTCTTCGTGCGTGGGGCGGTAAAGCTGAACAAGTTGCTGCTGGACAGGATGAACTTATCAAAAGAGCCAAGGTGAAATTCATATTACCTCTTCGTTTAATAATTGTTATATATTTATTTTTCATTGAGATTATGAGGCTTTTTTACGTAGACATTTTTTGAGCGACTTGTGTATGCTTTGAATTATTTTAACGTAGCTTTTTATTTTTACATACTCCCACAAATTTTCACTTTTGTTCTACAAGTATTATTTTACGTACTTTACCTCTTTTATCTGCGTCTTGGATTTTCTTTGAATTCGCTTTCATGTAGATTTGTAAAGCGTGCTTCCAATTTAAAACAGCTACTAATTAGTGTTTCTATTTTTTTTTTACTTAGTATAGTGCATGTGTGTTTCTATTCTATTTGATTGTTTAGGCGAATTCACTGGCATGCCAAGGCAAATATGTTGCTGGCAGCATCGTGAGTAAAGCTGCAGCTGTCAATCTTCACGTCAAATCCCATGCCTATTAAAATATCCTCGTCACAACTTTAATTTTTTCTCATTTCTAAATACTATTTTATTGCATTTGATCCCCTTCTAATTGTCGTAAGTATTTTTTGTTTTGTCTGTATATTTCTTCTGTCTTTTTTCTTTATTATTCTTTACTTACAACGCTCTGTTTTATTTTGTATAGAACGTTGTTTTTCTTATCACTCAAACTAAATTAACATGTAAAGATTTTATAATGTAATTAAGCAAATAAATTTGTTGAATATAATTTTCATTGTTTTTCTTGTCTCTTTTAGGCAAATAGCGAAGCTGCACTTGGAAAATATGCTGGTGGTGTGAGTGGTGCCGCTGGCGATTCAGCATTGTTTGTGGCCAATCACGCATATTAATATTACTGCTGATGTGTCGTTGAAAATATATATGAACAAAATTTTAAATTAGATACACGCAATTTATTGTGGCATGTTAATCATTGAATTATTGTGTAACCGTGTACAACAAAAAAGCAACAGAAACGCGACAAATTTTAACACAAGTATGAACACGTATATCTTTACTTTGTTTTTTTTTTTTTTTTACGTATAGTCAACGCGAATACGTAGAATCTGTATTGTGTTATTCATTTAATTGATGAAATCTCAATCGCGACATGATATTGAGAAGGAAAACACAATATTGCATACGTATTATAAAAAAAATATATAAATGAGTATGTTTTGATGTACATGTCCAAATAAGTATACATATGTCAAATTATAAATAATAAAAAATATATGCAATCGTCAGCGTCATCAATATATTGTTCCTCGCGTACAAACAAAAAAATTGCAAGTACCTCAGTATGATTGTAAGAGTGCTATTTAATGATTCATATATATTAATATGAGATTGCGATTATAATATCGGTTGATTTATCAAACGTCAAATCATGATTAATAGAAAATTATTGTGATGTCTTAATCGTTGCTAATCAAAGTAACGAAACAATAGACAAAATTAATACACATAAATATAATAATATATAATAATAACAACAGCGAAATTATATGTACATCATTATTGTTTAATATTCTCACTGTATTTTAGATTATCAAATACATTGTGGAGGATAGATGAATGAATTTATTTGATATAACCTTTACCCGGTACCGAAATTTGATATTTTTTTTTTTTTTGCAAATATTCAACATCAGCACAATCCTATATTGATGTTTTTGATAATTGGACTAGCTATGCATCTTGCATCGGGAAGTTTTGGAATTCTGGCCCATTTTCATTTAAGAATATCAACTCACTATCGCGCAATACGAGCGGTCCACAGGGAAACTTTCCGGGATCTCGGTAGGCCATTTCAACCCTGGTGCTCACGCGAGTTAAATTATGGCAGTGGGTCAGTTTTTCTCTCTTATTACCACATGTCCACGCAAAACACGTTAGTCCGAGAGGCAATATTGCAAATGAAAATATAATTTGAAAAAATCAAATTTACAGCATAAATGCTTCTTTTCAAGTATTCATATAGAGATCTAAAGGTGTAACTGGTTATGGTAAATTCGCAACATATCAAATGAAAAATCATTTTCGAGTATTTGAACATTTTCAAAACTAATATTTGAATAAAATAGAATAGAAAAAGTGACAATTAGCTGAATTGACAATGGTGGATTATTTTTCAATGAGTCTTGTACACACATATACACAATATTTCGGTGCTCTAATTACTTTTCACCATATTTTTTTATATATTCATTATGTTTTCTTTTTATTTCAGTTTATTCCTTTTTATCCAACAAAAGATTATATATAAAATAATAATTCATCAATATTTATGAATGATGTTTAAAAGATGTTGCAAATTTTATTTATGTTCAAAAGTAATTTAACAATTACTTTAACTATAACGAATAAATTTTTCATTCGTTATCGTTCGACTGAGAACTATTAATAGACTTTATTTTGTTTTCAGTCTGCTCTCTTTCGTCATTGTCCTCAGTTTATATTCCAGCTTCACTATTTGCTCTTCGTCCATTATTCTCTATAGGTAAAAATAAAAATTTGATCATCGTAATTACATTGTCATCGATACGTTTAGGAATATAGTTCATCAAAAACAATAGAATTTTGAATATAGAGCACTATAGAAGGTGAGAAAATTTAAAGGCATCAATCTCGTGAGAGCCATAAAAAGTGTTTCGAAGCCGTTTATCGTTTTGTATTTGAGAATATTGTCGAAATCAAGCAATGTTTCGATTTATTATTTTTACAAGCATTATATATCAATAAGGCGAAAAGCATAATGAATGATTCATTCATAAATGTGCAGCCATATATTTTCGCCAACAGACCGTTAAAAAAGGTAATAAGAAAATGATTAAATCTTATGAAGGGCATATAGTTCAAAATGATATAGATATGTTACAAATGCAACATATTTTGTATCAACAAAACTGATGTTTTTACTTTTAAAAAAGAAATAAATGGTACAAGATTTCCACCGTGTAAATCGCACCTATTTCAACATAGTTTGCCCACATCATACATGGCTCACCATTGGTGTCATGCTCTTTTGTCGATTCCGGCTTAGCTCTCATTTTTTTTCTAATCACTTTTGAGGTGGAATGCAGAGCCAAGGCATTTACATTATGTGTAAATGAAAAATATTTTTTGTTCTAAACGAGCAAAGTATTTATTATCTATTCAGACCTGAATAAGTAGACCCTGTTTCATTGAAATGCTGTCTTAGTATTCAAATATTGTTTCGGCATCCTATTAAACAGGTGGGCTTCACCTGAGGCCGCCTGCTCTAAATCCACGTCGGTTTATCAGTCGACAACTCTTCCTCGTGTTTGAAAGACGTTTTATTTCACGCGCGATTGCAGATTTGTGTTTTATGTATGATGGACCACTTTCGGACGGTGATACAGTGAATGTTGTGGAGGCTTTACAAACTTTAAAAACTGCAAGCATCGAAAGAAATGATGGATACATCAAACAGATAAATACCATGTGGTGCAGCAGAAAAACTCCTTCAAGAACATGAAGTTCTTTCAATTTGGACATCGCCTCGTAAGCGAGTGGGCTCCTTTAATTTCAAAACTCTCTGTATATTTTGTTGTGAAATAGCTGATAAGGAAGCTGAAAAATTAAAAGTACGTAAATACTGATGTCAAATTTCTAAAATGAGTACAATTAATTTTAGAGAAAAAGTTATACAAGTAGCGGACAAACGAGGAGATTCATTTGAGGGATACTAGTGACGAGTCGCATTCTTTGTGAGCATGATTTTGTAGTAGCTCAATCAAAATACCACCGTGAATGTTATATCATATTTTTTGCCAAATCAACGTCAACTTCTAAAAACAAAATTTCTTATTTTGATGATAACGTAACATTAGCAATAAAAGAAATATTTTTTTACGTTGACAGTAATGAAAATTTGCACTTTACATTAAATGAATTAACAGATTATGTGCCAGATGATAAAATAATAATTGCAAAATTATGGGAAAAATAATTGAGTGATATTGTAATCACCATCAAGTCCACATCACTCACCATCATTTCTTTTTGCGATTCTCAAATCGATATTCTGTCCAAAGCTTGTTATAATGACAATGAAGAAAGACTCAGAGTAGAAGAATGTTTATATGTAGTGGAAACTGCTGTGGCGATTCTTACGGAGGATATTCGAGCATCAGTTGGACCCAAATCCTATCCGTCACCGAGCAAAATGTTTGACAATATTAATGACGAAATTCCACAACCATTGTTACATTTTTTACAAAAAAATAAATATAGAGGAAAGGGAAGGAAATATGAATGAATTGAAGATAAAGTGTATCGCTTTAAGTCATTCTATAATGGTTTCGATTCGACAAAATATAAACAGAGGAAGTTAGCATTGAAAATTTTAGGTACACATCATTTATAAAATCAACAAAACTTAATAGACCAATTAAATTGTCATCTCTTCCACCTACCAGTACAGCAGCTCGACCACATATCAACCAGGTGTACTGTCAAGTGTAGATTTGGCTAGGAAAATATTTACAATCAGAAGAATAGGGGTAGGATTTACAAAACAATACATTAGAGGTGGTGAGAAGAACATTATTACGACCTGCACCAGACAAACTGTTGAACACAATCTACTGCAATTGTAAAAAAGGTTGTGGTGCAAAGTGTGGATGTAAAAAATTAGGTCGAGCATGCTCCAAAGTTAGTGGTCAATGTCAAGGACAGGCATGTTTGAAGACTTTATCAGAATTTGACGACATTGATGATTAAAGTGAGGATGAAGAAATACTTGAGGACCCTGTTGACTTTGAATATCTATAGTTGCACAAGAGTGAGCATGTGAAACTGTTTGTTGCTTTATTAAAACACCAAAACGAAGGTATTGGTAAGAATTCAGCTTGCTATTTCATATTCCGTAGATAGTTGGAGATGAGTTGGAGATGCTGGAAAATGGGACACTTAACCTGTGTCACTTGAGCTTTGCAATCGACTGTATCTATGGATTAGACGGATAAAAGGCAGTCATCATTTGCGGTGGCTTGAATGCGCCGCATTAAAAAATTGATACGATAAATCTCTGAGCAGATATGGAAAATGTTCGATTAAGTGGAGAATAACAGAATTGAATGACGAGATTTTCGGTGGACGTTTGTATCGACACATTTCATCAATTGCATTCGGATGAAACTAATGCATGCACATTTTCGCCATACTTTATGAATTTACGCTCATATTTTTTACAAGTATATAACTAGATTAATGAAGAAAAAAGACAAATTCAACTATATAGTATAGTTATATTTAGAGTATAGGAAATATAAATAGAAATTATACCCTCATTGGATGAAACAATTTCGAAGCGGAATGCTAACAATTATTGGATGTCATCTTATCCTTTTGAAACTATCATTTATTCAATTGTTATCAAACATTTTTGAGCTTATTTATTAGTATTTGTTTCTTTAATATTTTACTGCATAGAGCTTCCTGGATTTCCAAGTCGAAAATATTTTAATTTCACGCATTGTAATTAAATTATTATAACAATGCCACAAGTCTACTCAGATTTTCACTTCTACTGCCACATCTCCACACCAGATATGTCTGCTATAATCTTTAAAACTCAAATCTATACTCTTACATAGTATACTCATTTTTCCATATATACCAAATTGGAAGGAGCATTTCCATACATAACATAATGCAATGAAGTGGGTCATTACCGGCATTTATTTTCTCGACATTATCTTTCTTCGTGGGAGAAATGTCACACGATACAGATTTTGTTGGAGAAGATTTGACGCGTGTTGTGATAAAGTGAAGATGATTGCGAGTACAAATGTTTCAGAGTAGATAGTTAGTGATATTCGTGACGTAGAGTTGATGCACTGGATGTTTGCTGGCACAGATGCAGTCGAGTATCAAAGTTTGAAATATACACGTCTCGAGTAGAGAAATGTAATAGCCGGAGAAAAAAATCTGATTAGATATAACGCACTGATTCAAATATTTCCACTAGATTTTTGTGCAATAAAATGACGCCATCTTTGTCGCCCAATGATTTTGGCGTCAAATTCAAAATCACATGAATTCGATACATCTGCTACTGATGAGAATACTTTTATAAATGTAATGTTCACATTTGAGGAAACAATACATATTATATTTTCGAATGAGTGAAAATTATTAATGTATTCCCATATATCATATATATCACAAACTCTGTGTATTCAACTGCTCACTAAAATATTATCATTCTTATTTCCACTGTATTATTATTTGTGAAATGACTGCTGAGACTGCAGACAGAATATACCTGCAGGCAATGAAAATGGCGCAACAACCTGAATAATTATTTATAGCAAGATCTAATAAAAAATTTTTCACATTAATTGCGACATGCTGCACCATGTATGCTTATCCTCGGCACATTAAGAAGTAAACCATATTATGAATGATTATAAACATTGTATATATGGATAATTGCCATTATTTAAAGTATATATACACGGTTGAAGCGAAGAAATGAGTAAAATAATAAATTCATTCATGTTATTGGCACAGATATAATGAACATATGATATTATAATTGCAGTCAATGATTAATACTCTATATTAAAATGTGAAAAATTACAATAAAATTGACAATTTTTATCGGCCACTTATCTATGATACATATTTTAATAATATGTATAAGCATGCATGGGTTGTGTGTGTGTGTGTGTGTGTGTGTGTGTGTGTGTGTGCACTCGGCGAATTGTTTAGTGTTTTTAGTTGTGATGATTGTGACGACAAGTCTTTAGCGTGACGTTTACAATTTCAATAGAGTCAATTGGCCTTATGAAAAACAATCACGTGACTTCAATACAAACAAAGCAATTGATGTGCTGAAAAAGCTGCTATGATGTGTGATATTGAAGGTTAATGCATATTTTTTTTATGCTGCATGAGCTTCCAACTGGCCTTGCCAATGAAAAATGGAAAATGTACTCGCAGCTAAATTCCAATACAGTATATTTTATCAAAAAATATAATTGAAAAAAATATATATTTTGTAATAATAATAAAATTGGCATTAATATCTATTTGGTGTGCTGAGTTTTTTTTCGCGTTGGCGCGCGCTATAGACTCTCCCTCTTTACCTCTTGCCTCGTCCACATGATTCCACAGCTGTGCCATTACTCGCTCTTTTTAACTTGCGCACTCTCTCTTGCACTTTCTGTATTATTCCGCTACGTGGAAATTTGAGTTTGGCGGCTTGATGGGGCCAATAACAAATAGACATATAACGAAAGATTGAGCAAACAAATAATCTAACGAAATTATCAATGTTTCCAATAAAATAAGAAAACAACTGTATAAAACAAGTCTTCAATACATCGATCCAATCTCCAAATAACATCTGGCACAGACGAGTGCATATATCTTTTTCCCAACGTGAACATAACCTCGAATAAATATACTGTCCTTGGGACAGAAGACGAATTGGAATTTGGGGGCGACTGTCTCAATTATAATTTAAATATATAAAATAATGCGATCAGCAGCGAATGGTGAGTTAATTGCAATTTACATCATTCGGCTTCTCTGTTGGTGTTGCGCTGAAGTTGTTGCCAGTGGTGGTGCCTTGGATACATCAACATCAGGATATCAATCGAGATCCAATGATGCTACCAATACAATTAGCTCGACGAAATTTTCACAGAGCCTCACTGAAGGCATTGCCCAAGCAGTTGCACATGGCGCAGCTCAATCGGGTATGTTATTTTATTCATTCGACACAAATACTTGAACGTCTGCAGTTGGAACTCGGACCAACAATTTCAAGCATTCAATACGTGTTGCTATCATGATAATGCAGGTCAAATGAAAAGACATGTATTTCACAATATTATATGAACCATCCGTTGCAAGTTGGAACAGAAGCCATAGTTATTTTGTTGTGAATAAAATAAAACATAATTTAGTTTGTATGATTTCTAAAATCAAATACATTATATCAACACTTAAACATATTTCAGTCGTTTCATTTGACATTTAATTAAAATTTTATAACACTACGTTGCACTCTCTCGTATATTTTTCACAGTATTTCCCTATGATATTCATATTATTATTGTAAAACCGTTTGACACATAACCAAAAATGCGAAATTACTTGATATTGAATGATGAATAAAATCAATGTTTTCCAACATTTCATTAGTATTTACCGTATTATAATTCCATTATAGTCATAGCAACTATATGCTACTTAAATATATAAATCTATATATTTATTTATAACAATACAAATATAATAATTGGGGATTCATAAATTCGTTAATTCTCACTTTCCCTTACAACAATAAAAATTTTCATTTATTATTTCATTGAATATTTCATTAAATATAATGATATTTTAGTTTATCACGAAAATATTTACTTGAAGGTGTGGAAACGTGCAATGACGACTTGGCGTGTATAACAATGGCCTCACATGATCGTTTGGGTTTAGAAGCAATTAAATCGCTTCACAGTCAATTAGATGACGATGCTGACGGCGATGTTGATCTGTCAGAGTCCGATGATGTGAGTTTAAAGCTGTTGATACGTTTAAATACTAGATGTATTCACTGAACGAAAACCGTTGTCGACTTCTATTCTTTCCTAATTTTTTATTGAATGTCGGTGTTTTATTTTTTTTTCCCCAGTTCTTGAGAGAAGAATTACAATATGAGGCAGGCTATGAGCGTCGCCAACGAGCATTTCATCATAATGATGATATGCATATAAGTGTGAGAGAGCTTTGGGAAGCTTGGCTGAAATCTGAAGTTCATAATTGGACCATTGAACAAACATCTGAATGGTTGACAACAAATGTTGAACTTCCACAATATGTTCCAACGTTTATCCAACATCGCGTCACTGGCGCAACACTTCCCAGGTTATTTTTCCCTCTATTGATTCAACCTAAATAGATATAACTTAGATTTGACGATATCCTTTAATATTTGTTTGTACTTTCAGATTGGCTGTTAATAATATGCATTACTTAAGCAATATCCTTGGTATTAAGGATCCAATTCACAAACAAAAAATCGCACTCAAAGCCATGGATGTTGTTTTGTTTGGACCACCTAAAGGCACTGACTTATTTCTTTTTAAATCGTTGACCCATTAATGCTCGAACAATAAATCGCAGTCAACATTTTGAATTTGAAAATAAAAAAATAGAGTACGAATCAACGATGCAGGAGAGCTAATGGGTTAATGGCAATACGAATCTTATTTATTGTGAACAAATTTAATGATCCATTACATTTGCGTTTATTGCAGACTCTGGACATAGTTTAAAAGATTTGATATTGATAACGCTCTTGTTTGGAGCATTAATTGGATGTTGGTATGCCTATCAACAAAAAAAAAGCTCTCAAAAACATTTGAGGAGAATGATGAAGGATATGGAGGGTTTGCATAAGGCTGAAATAGCTCTTGAAGATTTACAAGTACGTCTATCTATATATTGCATTGATATATAACCTATTGGAAGATTATTTGTATTCACTATTTACTTATTGCTGTAGAAAGAATTGGAGAGAGCACGAATGGAACAAGAGAGCGCGACAACAGCGAAAGCTAATTTAGAAAAACGACTTCAGGATGAAAGTTTGGGATTACATACATCATATTCGGATCTTGAAGTGTCCCAATTGAAATCTGAAATCGAAGTATATATTTTTTTAATGTATATATAAATATCGCGATTTCAATTTTTAATTATGCTTTCCACGTGATTTCCGGTTGGACGTTTTTGTTTTTTTTTTTTTTTTTTTTTTTCATAATTAATTTAATGTGAGTGCATTCATATATGAATAGAATATACATATATGTTTTTAGATGTTGAAAATGGAATTGCAAAGAGCCGAAGGTGAATTGGAGGATCGTTGCTGGTCTCCGCCAGTCGGATTGCAGCATTGGTTACAATTAACCCATGAAATCGAAAATAAAGGTTATACAAAGAAAAAAATTGCAGCTGAAAAGCAACTTCAACAGGCACGAGAAGCGGTAATTTATATTTTTATTAAAACATCAATACAACATATATTCAATAAAATATTATGGCTTTAGTTAATTGTTTTATATTCATATTTATTTGAAGTGCGAAAAGTTGCGGAAAAAACGATCAAGTCTTGTTGGTGCATTTGTTTCAACTCACGGTAAATCTATCGATGAAGTGGATAAAAGCATTGTTGAAGCAAGAACAGCATTGAATGAAGTTACGGTGGAGCTTCAAGAACGCGTGCATCGTTGGAAGCAAATTGAACTTCTTTGTGGCTTTAATATAATTAATAATAATGGATTGAGTTATTTAGAAACAATATTATACCGAGGGGCATCGAACGGACGAACATTAGGTTTGAGAGGTAAGAAGGCATTATAATAACTTGTGTTGGAAACATTTTTATTTGCGGTACATGATATTTGTTGACAATGAAATTTCCTGTAATTCCAAGTCGATATAAATTGAAATTATTCAA